>SJYT01038420.1:0-24717 GCA_006410635.1 Cephalophus harveyi | reverse complement strand
GAGGTCTACAGAGCCACCACCGAGGCGCACCCGGGCCCCGGCAGAGGCCCCCGGAGCGGCCTCGCCGCCTACTTCACCCTGAGCCGGCTCCCGGGGTTCCGGCGACTCAAAGTCTTGGAGCTGGTGAGTCCGCGGCCGGGGCGGGCGAGAGGAGGCAGCGAGCGGCGCCCTGCCTGCCGAGGCGGCGTTTCCACATCCCCAGTTCCTTCCCTCTCCGCCCGGGAGGGCCGTTCCCCGCGGGGGTCGGCCGGCGCCCCTCCTCCCGGCCCCGCTGCGGCCCGGCCCCCGCCCCCGCCCGCGCCCGCCCGGGGTTCTGGGACCACCCAGCGTGTTTGGCGGGCGCAGGAAATGGGTCGGAGAGCCGAGCCAGCAGCTTACCCCGTCTCTGCTTCTGTGTAGCGACCTTTGGCTCTTCCTGCTGTTACCCTGCATTATCTCCCACAGTGTCCGTGTTTGGACTACAAAATGCTTTTTTATATTTCTCTGGTTCTTTCGGTTTCTTGGTGCGAACCCAACGGGACAGTTAAATTTGTTGGACAGAGTGTTCTGATACTACGCAAGGCGTAGAGAGAGATGTGTACAATAAGTTGTCTAAGTTTTAATACTAACTGGCAAAGAATTATTTCTAAATGAGCAGTGTGTGTACCAAATACAAAGTCAAAAGGACAGCTTTTTGTGTGAGTTGCGTGAAGGTAGCTGAGCGAGGGCATTCTCTTTCAGGGACCTTAAGTTTCAGTTTGCTTTAGGCGTTGCTAAGCACCTTAAATCTACTAGTGAAAATATCAAACCATCTTTGAGATTTACATTTTCATTCAGATCACATGCACATTGAGCTCCTTTGTTCTGTTTTAACCAACAATGAGTAACATTTTCTGCAAGAGGAAAAATCAGATTGTTTAGAATATTTCTGGGTTGGCTTGGTTTTTGAATCATCCCCAGTGAAAACAGCCAGTTGGTTTTCTTTGGAAGATCTTGGGTTCTTAGAAGTCAGATAACCAGAACTTACATTCTTAGAACTCAGATGACCTACTTTCATTGAAAAGAAAAATTGCGGTAAAAAACCTAACATAGGTTTTTAGTCCCCTAAATGATCACTTCTGGAAATAACTGGGAAGTCACTTGGAAGGAAGTGACAGTGTGGCCCAGGAGGGTCGGGCTGGGTCTGCATGCTGCCAGCCCTTCTGTTGCTACCGTGTCCTCTGCCCCCTCCTGCCAGTGTTCTTCTGCATCAGCGGATCCTCCTACCCAAGAAGGGCTTCCTTCTGCTCTTCCTGTCCTCTTGCATGACTTTTAGATGTCAGCTGTGTTTCTCTGCCTTAGAGCTAAAATGTTTCTATACAAGTAGAAGAATTCTTTGGAACAGGAAAGAGTTAATATTCATTTGAAGCACTCTCGCTGTTCAAAAGACATTGTCAGTATCGGTCTGTTGCCCATTAAATATCTTTTCAGTTGCCTTTCTTTTTTCTTTCCAGTGAGAACTGGCAAATCTAAAGTAAAGTTTCCGATTGCCTTATTTATAGTTTAATAAACTGTAGTTCCATATCTTCTGAATAGAATGCAGCCATAAGTTTGGATGGTAGACTTTTTCCTTGGAGAGAAGGGAGAGGATGAGTTTGCCTTGCAGGGATTGTTAGACTGTTCCTGCTTGTTCTCTATCATCCATAAGGAGAAAGAGCAAAAGCATGAAAATTAATGTCTCTTCTTGAAATCCATTTGTTTGTTTATGGTGAACCTGTCCCAGCCTTTTCACTTTGTTTTGGCCTCACCTTGCGGCTTTCAGGATCTTAGTTTCCTGACTAGGGATTGAACCCTTGTCCTTGGCAGTGAAAGCCTGGAGTTCTAATCCCTGGACTGCCAGAGAATCCCCTTGTTTACAGGGAACTTATTACATTTTCTTTAACATAGATTAGAAGAATATTTCTTGAGTATTGCCTTTCATTCTGATGGTTATCTTTTTGCGCCTACTTTGTCTATTGTAATGTTACCTCTTCACAACAATAGAAGATTTACCCAGAAAGTCCCAAGAAAGTTTTATCTGGAGTAAATGAAAACTTATGCAGCCAGGGGCAACAGACAAAGTCTTCTTTGCCGTAACTCAAACTTTGGCTTTAGGTTGGTTTCTTTAGATAAATTATTTTTTAATTAAAAAGAGTTGGCGAGCTCTAATAAGGAACAGTTGGAGTGGAGAAACCCATAGTCAAAAGCGGAGGTACTTTAACAAGGGACCTGCAAGCCCGAGGACATTTTATTCAAAAGACAGTGCATTTCTGTGTTCATTTTTCTAGACCCATAAATCATACCAGATTCTCAAAAACCCCGAAAGAGAAATGTCTTAGTCTGAAATTTAACAAACCAGACACTGTGTACTTAGGAAATTCATGGAGTCCTAGGAGGTGAAGTTGGGTCTCCTCTGAGGTTCTTTCCAGGCTTACGGTTTTTACAGTCTCTGAGGCTCTGCAGGATGTGCGTGTGCGTGCCAGTACAGAGCCGAACACCAGCGGGTAGAGAGTGGCACCTGCAAACAGAAGGGGAGGCTAGAGCGAAAACGGCGTGACTGCCTCTTGAGTTACATACTCTGGGAGTTAGAGGGCTGTATCTGGCGTTCACACGTGGCCTCAGTTTTATCTAAAGCTCGTCCGTCCCCCCTTGCAGAGCTGAAGAGGAAATGGAGACTCAGCTGAGAAGGTACCATAAGGCGCCGCTGCAGTTCTCAGGCCATGAGTCACTTTAGCAGTTTATCCTGTCCCTAGGTTGGTCCTTACACATGGACTTTGTAAGGTTTTGGTTGTTACTGTTATTTTTTTGAGGCAGGTTTTTGTGTGTGTGTGTGTGTGGTCTTATGGGAAGAATTGACTCTTTTGGCAGCCAAATTCCTTGCTAGTAAACTGGTGTAGTGATCTAAGTATGTATGATATAGTCTCTGCCACAAACAAGCATTGTGTTTATAGTACCAGCTGAATGTCCTGAAGGCTGCATAGTATTATGATTATAATGACTCTTCAGGCAAGCAGTTTGATTTAGAATTCACCAGTGATTTAAATATATTAAATTGTGAATAGTGTTATTTTGTAAGTGCCAAGAAAAAAATCACTTGGGAGCCGTTTATCTTATATTGGTACTCTTTTCATGACTTAAATGTGAAGATTTATGTGATACATACTAAAGAAGATCCATAATGTCAGCAAATTGTATCCTCGAACGTTTGTGAGTAAATGTTTGCTGAAAGCACGGGAGGCTTACCCTGACTACAGGCCGACACATTTGCTTACTTGAACCTTACATATCACTTCAAGCTTTTTAAAGCGAGTTTAGTAATTCACAGACTAATAGAATTGTGTAGATGGAGCCTTACAATTAATGCAAACATGAAAAAGTTCTTTTATGAGAAATTTTTTGGCAGCAGACTGTTCAGTAATGGAGAATTAGTATTTAGTGTGGTGACTGTTAATTTTAGGGAAGGCTGAAGTTTCAGAAAGGGTAGTGAAACTGAAATGGAGACACGGAGGAGTCATTATCTGAGTGTTGAAGTCACCAGAACGGTAAGTGCATCTTTAGTCACTGAGACTTCCCAAATGTGTTGACTCTAGCATGGTGCTTCTAATGTATGACTTAACAGCAAAAAGGGAAGTGCACAGAACTATGGTTATAACTTCAGAAACCCAGCTGACAGGGAAATCCTACACAAACACACCCAGTCGTAAGATGAACTTAGTAAACGGTGCTTTAGGGGGTCAGTGAGTACAGAGTGGGAGTCAGGAGTGTGTGGCTAACTTGGGAGTTAGTTTGTCAGAGATTTAAGTCCCTCAGCTATAAACAGAAGGGTGGGAGAAGGAGTTCTCCAAGGGCCCTGCCAACTCTTAGCAGCTTGATAATGCCCCTAATTACGTTTGGGTACAATTTTGTATCATTAGAAGGAGCCATACTGGGCATATGTACTGTGTTAGGTGCTTAGCCTGATATTCAGTAAGCAGTATTTAGTACGATGCTTTCATGCTGTTGAGAGCAAGATTGTTTACCAGAAAGTAATCACTGAGCCTCTAAACTTAGGGGTTGCGTTCACCATTATATCCTTACCTGACTCAGTGACCTTATCTCTTTTCCTGTCTTCAACCACTTACATATTTAATGCTGGTGACTACACATTTCTTGAAGTTCTTCCCTTAACTTTCACTTTTCTTCTTTAATGCAAAAAAGTCTGCTTACAAATATAAATATATATATAATATATATATGAGATAAGTCACACTGTAGGTCTCAAACAGTACACTCTGCTACCTCACTGTGAGAGTAACAACTTGGAGTGTGTTTACTGGCTTTTTAAGGAGTCTCCCTGAGAAATGTCCAGCTCCCCGTGCCTTGCCCGCCTGGTGCCAGTTGCCCTGGTCCCTCCTCCGCTTGGACTGTGACATTCTTCAGCCTCTCCCAGTCCTCCACCCCTCCTGCCTGCTAACCAGCAAAACCAGGCAGGCAGTTCTGCGTCGGAAAGTCCATCTTCTCTGGCAGGATCATCACGTAACCACACTCTGCTCCTTAATAATTTTCCTCGTCACTCCCCATCCAGTTAGGTCAGTTGCCTTCTTACGCTCTTGGCTGCCCTGCAAATCCTTACTGGTGTGATTCTGTTCCTTTTCTGCCGCACCCCCAGAGTGCCCTCTGCCTGTCCTGATCCTGGGTCTTGCTTTTCACTCATCCTTCTACGGCTACTATTAATCCACGTGGATCTGAACATTTTCCTGAATTCATACCAAGTGCTCAAGTATGAGATATAAAATTACTGTTTTCTTTTTTTTTCCCTTGTACATAGGTTTTAAAAGTGAAAGGTGCTCAGTTGTGTCCGACTCTTTGTGACCCCCTGGACTATATACAGTCCATGGAATTCTCCAGGCCAGAATACTGGAGTGGGTAGCCTTTCCCTTCTCGAGGGCATCTTCCCAACCCAGGTGTCCTGCATTGCAGGCGGACTGTTTACCAGCTGAGCCACAAGGGAAGTCCATACATAGGTCTTACTGTTTTGTTATTACATGTTCCTACACATACTACAATGTTGGATACATAATACTCAGCACACTTAAAAATTTTTTTTTAATTGAAATATTATTGACTTGTAACGTTGGTTTCATGTATACAACGTAATAATGTGACCTTTGTATAGATTGTGAGATGTTGCCTTTGTTTTGTGTTAGAGGCTGTATAGCGCTGCTATTGGAATTGTTGTTTAGTCGCTCAGTCGTGTCCAACTCTCTGCAACCCCATGGTCTGTAGCCCGTCAAACTCCTCTGTCCGTGGGATTCTCCAGGCAAGAATACTGGGGTGGGTTGCCATGCCTTCCTCTAGGGGATCTTCCCGACCCAGGGATCAAACCAACATCTCCTTCACTGCAGGCAGATTCTTGACTGCTAAACCACCAGGGAAGCACATGGAACTGTGGGAGATTTTAAAGGAAGCTTAGTATTAACAGAGATGGGGAGTCAGGAGTTTTCATACTGAATATAACTTACAGTGCTAATTTCTTGGCCTCTAGTTCCTGGGAATAGGAACTAGTAAATATCCAAGCTTAACATAGTACCCCTTCCTTCTCTTAGGATGTCCATGCTGAACCCCCCTCCTGATGGAGCCCTAAAGTTTAATTAATTAAGGTCAGTAAGAACGCCTCCTTTGAGGAGTTTGGAAAAGGGCTTGTAATGACTTGTCCCAGCTGGTTCCTGCACTTTTCTTGGGGAGAGTAAATAAGTGGTCCGTATCTACTGCAGATAACGATTTTATTGTCTTAGGGACACTGTTGAGTGTTCCCGATAACCTCATTCTTGTAATAAGAATGGTTCAAGAGCTGCTGTTCTCACATCTCAATGAGTTCTAGGCTCTTAAATTCTCACAATTAATTTCATACAATTTAGATATATCGTGAAGATTTCTTGTAGAGAAACTCCTAACATTCAGGTAAGATTTAACATAGTGGGAGCAAAAGAAATGGAGTTTTAAACATTTGGCACTTACTACACTCCAGACATTGAAAACCCTTCATGTAATTACGAGAGAGGAAGTTCCTTTACACAGTGACTTTCTGGGACTTGTCTTGGTGTGCCGCTTCGTCTATGGTGCCATGACTGGGAACGCCTCACCTAACATCTGTCTGATATGAGGAAGTTGTTTGGGATCTTCTGGACTGTTTTATGCCTCATTAACTTACAGGAAATCACAGCAAAACAGGATCTATTTTCATCCTTACACGCTGGTCTTTTCAGTTGTGGGCACATGTGAATTTTGTATGGCCAGTAGGAGGGGGGAAATCCCTTAGAGGCTGCGATGCTAATTTAGATCTGTTTCTAAACTTGTTGAAAATAATCATAGTATCACAGGAACTTGCAAAAAAACAGGCGGAGGGAGGTCCTTTGCATTCACACATGTGTGTGTTCGTGTACCTCTGTGCTGTTGTATCAAGTATAGCTTCCTTAATCACCCCGGCAGCCAAGAACCAGAAATGCTCCGTTACCACGTAGCTCCCGCATATCCCGGCCACCACTGATTAGTTCTCCATCTCTAAAACCTGTGTGGTTCTGTGAATGCAATCCTGCGGTATATAACCTTTTGAGATTGGGTTGTTTTCACTTTACAGAATTCTCTGGGGAATCATCCAGATTGTTGCATATATCCAGTTTCTTCCTTTTTATTGCGAAGAGTAGTATTCCATGGTATGGATACCAGTTTGCTTAACCATTGAAGGACATCTGGAGTGTTCAGAGTTTGGGACTGATGAATGAAATGTTAAGAACATTCACGTATCAGTTTTTGCAGGAATGTACATTTTCATTTTCTGGACCAAGAAATGAGCAGATTGTAGAAATGCAGTTCCTGGGTCATATGGCAGTTGCCTGCTTAGTTTTTAAAGAAACTGCTAACCCGTTTTCCAGAAAGGCTGTACCAGGGACCTCTGCTTTGATGAAAATGTTTTGTGGATAAAGCTATTCTGAAATGTCACTGCTGATTCTGGTAGCAGTCTTATTGCCATTCATGTGTCTGGTTGCACCTGCTGGCCTGCATTGAGTAAGATGATGTTTCCCAGTAGGCTTTGACTTGGGTCATCAGTCATTTCATCAGCCATCAGGTTTTAATGCTCAGAAGGAAATTCCCTCAGCTTCCACAAAACCCACAGACTGCCCAAGTGAGTCTCTGCCCTCTCTTCCTTTCTCTAGAGCGGCGCTAGCCCACACCTTGAGCCCTGAATCCTGCTTCTGGAGATGCTCTTTTCTTCCTATTTAGACTTCTCCTAGGTTTCTACGCGTTTAAACATCCTCAGTTCTCTGTTTGAAATGCCTTTCCCATTGAGCCCATCCACCACTACCCTCCACCTGGCCCCGTGAGGCCGCGCCTGGTGACTGGGCTGTGTCTGTTGCCGGCCTCGCCCCCGTGCTGCCGGGGGATGGCACTGGAGTGTGAGCTGCCCTCGCCGAGCACACTGAGGTGGCCCTGTTGGTGTCAGCAGCAGCCCCGAAACTCAGTCTCTCGAAGCGTTTCAGTATCTTTCTTGCCTGACCTCTGAGTAGCATTCAGCACTGTTGGTGGTGGTTCCTGTGTTTGGCTGTGCCACACGGCAGGCCTGGGATCTCAGATCCCTGACTTCAGGGGTCAGATCCGTGCCCCCTGCATTGGAAGCACAGCGTCTCAACCACTAGACCACCAGGGAAGTCCGCAGTCAGCACTTCTGATCACTTGCCCTGCACAGAAATCCTTTTTCTTGATTTGCTATCCTTTGGACTGCTGCTCCTAACTGTCCTATGCTCGTATCTCCTCCTCTCTTTGGGGCTTCCCTGGTGACTCAAGCTGTAAAGAATCTGCCTGCAGTGGAGGAGATGCAGGTTCAATCCCTGGATCAAAAGATCCCCTGATGAAGGAAATGGCAACCCACTCCAGTACTCTTGCCTGGAGAATCCCATGGACTGAGGAGCCTGGTAGGCTACAGTCCATGGAGTCCCAAGAGTTGGACATGACTTAGCAACTGAATCACCACCAGCAGCAGCCCTCTCTGTTGATCCCTCCAGTCTTGGGGTTTATCACAGTTCTGCCGGGGGCCAGCGTTTCTAACTCTGGGTGATCTCCCACATGTTGGGCTCCACCTCAGATGTGTCCCCTGAGCTCCAGACCCATATATCCTTTTGCCTCAGGCAGCACCTAACGCATCCACAGACCTCTCATTTATAGCATGTTTAAAATGAATTTATCCTCTTCCCAACACTCTTGCCTCTTAAAAAGCAGACAGACTCTTCTTTCTGCAGTGAGGCATCAGTGTGTTAGTACCTCATCACACAACAGTGGGAACGCTGTTAAAACCCACCTGCATTTAATTGAGTTGTTGAATTAGCCAAATAACTGTTCTCCATTCAGTGCAAATGCATTAGAATATTTTTTTGTGGCCAGTTAAATACTGCAAGACTGAAATTCAATGTGAAAAGGAATTGTTTCTGTGAAAATAAATGGAATGCTTTAGAAAAACCAGAAAATAAGTTAATAAATACTTGCTGTGGAATTAAGAGCACGGCACCTGTGAAAGGCTAGTAAAACTAGTCTGATTCTAGAAAGTCAGCATGCTACTTCTCGAGCGCCCCAGATCTTGTTCCAAGTGGCAGTCCTAAATGATGGAGGTGATTCATGCAGCAGACGGGAAGGGGAATTCCAGTCAGGCGCACTCCCAAAGAAAAGGGCCACTCGCAAAGACCGGTGAACGAATGGACGCGCCTTTTTGTGTTACAGTGTTTAAGCGCATATGTGTTATCTTGTTGCCTCTTCTGTCTGTGGTCGTCCTGTCAGCTGAGGGCTTCTACTCCATCATCGGGGGTTTGACTCTCGTCCATCACAACTCCCCTGTTCACGCTTTCCCTTCATTTCTGGCATCAGCTTCCCGACTGGATGGCAAGCCCCAGTTTTGCCCTTTCCCCCATCCCTTCGCTATCGTGTGGCTAGAAAGAACTACTGAAACATAAACCTGATCATGTCATCCTTTGCTTTAAAAGCCCTTAAGATTCAGATTCCTTACACTAGGAAAAGGAGGCGTCTGTTTATTCATACACTTATGTTTGACTGCGCGGGTCTACCTCGCTGGGTGTGTCTTGCCCTCGTTACAGCTGCTTCTGGCTGCGGGGCATCACTTCTTATTGCGGTGGCTTTTCGTTTTGGAGCGCGGCCTCTAGGTGCTTCAGTAGTTGCGGCACATGGGCTTAGTTCCTCTGCAGCAGGTGGAGGCTTCCTGGACCAGGGATCGAACCTGTGCCCCTGCACTGGTAGGCAGATTCTTACCCCCTGGACCGCCAGGGAAGCCCACGGAGGCACTTAGAGAATCCTTGGCTTACCTCCCTGGCTTCATGTCGCCATCTCTGCCCTGCATCCCCTCCCGTGTTGGCCCAGCCCCTCAGCTCAGTGGGGGTGTGGCTCTGTGTTGGCCCAGCCCCTCTCAGCTCAGTGGTGGCTTTGGGCTCTGTGTGTGGTGGGGTGGGGCGGCGCATGCGCTCTCATCTCCAGGCCGCCTGTGCGCTGCAGCTCTGCCTGAAACTCTCCCCCATCCTTTGCCTCCCCACTCCCAAACTGACTCTGCAGCCCTCCTGGTCTCAGCTTCCCTGTAGGAAGCCTTTCCTGAACCCCAGGCTGAGTGCCGGTTCCGTGTGCTCTTATGACAGTTCCTGAATTCCTCCTGTTCTGGCATTCAGCACATAGTAGTTAATTTTCTGTGTACTTATATTCCCTTCAAGGCATCTGGACTGAGTCCCTTGTAGATAGATCGGGTTCATTGAGGAATCTTGTTTGCCAAGTCTCCACTCGACAAATAACTTGAGTGAACAAGATGGTATTCTCTGAATTCTGTAGGTTTCCCTGAAACAGGTAAGCCAAACATTCTGTTTCTTTTGTAGGTGCTGTCTCTCCTGGCCTTCATCTGTGAGGAAGTCGTGTCGCAGTGCTCTTTGTGTGGAGGACTCTATTTCTTTGAGTTTGTCAGCTGCAGTGCCTTTCTGCTAAGTCTTCTTATCCTGATTGTGTATTGCACGCCAGTGTACGACAGAGTTGATCCCGCAAAAGTCAAGTCATCGGTAAGCACGAGAAAACACAGTCCCTGTGACAACAACGCAGATGTTTTTGGATCTGTGTAGTTGTATTATTCACAACTCTAACAGGAAAAGACACTATCCATTGTTCAGGTCTGGCTCCAAGCACCTTGGTTTTCCCTGCCAAATGGGATGGTTGGGGGAGGGTGAAATTATAGTGACAGACACTGCCAATAATTTACAGGTATTGGTGGTTTAATCTGCTTCACATTAGGTATTTTTTAAAAACTGGGATTGTTACCATTTTTGATTTCTCACGTTTCAGAGCGTGGGTTCTGAGTTCTGCCCTGTGCCTCCTGTAGGTCTGGCGTGTGTAAGAGATGGAGCGATGAACTAACAGCAGGTTTCGGAGCCTTTAAGCAAAACTCTGTAACTCTAGCTGTTTTGTTTTGATTTTATTATGAAAGAAAGTTGTCTCTAAGTGAATTTAGAAGGTATTTGTTAAATTCATTATTTAGAAGTAACCCTTTTATTTTAATAAAAGTAGAGGGGCGATTTTATATTCACAAAATTGAGAGATGTTTAACTTTCTAAAGACTTTGACCCTCAGTTTTTCGTTTAGTATGGATTTGTGAGATGACAGATGAGCTAATTTATAGTTACTGCATTTAAGGAAGAAAAACTTGAACAGTTTACTTCAGTAGCATTCAGGTTCTCAAGAGTTGTTTATGAGGAATTGTAACTAGCAGGGTTGATTTATGAAATTCACAGTTTTGAGGAGAAAGATAAGAGAGTTGAGTTTTAACTATTAGAAACAAGATAATAGGATAAATATAAACCAGTTAAGATTTTATTACTGTTTTAATGAGAAGCAAGCTTTGGGTCCTATATTGATAATATACCTAAGATTTACTTTTTTCTGTATACCCTTTTGTACCATAAGAATCTATTACCTTTTTTTTTTGCATTTTAAAAGTGGTATTGAAGTATACTTGACTTACAGTGTTGTTAATTTCTGCTCTACAACAAAATGATTGTTACACACACGCACGCACACTCTCTTCATGCTCTTCTCCACTGTGGCTTATCATAGGGCACGGGGGTGGCTCCCTGTGCTGCTCACCCGTCCTGTATATGCCAGTTTGCTCTCTAATCCCACCCTCCCCCCGGGGCAGCACCCGTCTGTTCTGTGTCTGTGAGTCTGTTGCCTAGGTAGGTTCATTTGTAGCCATATTTTATTTAATTTTTTTTTTATTGACATGAATCCACCACAGATGTACATGAGTTCCTGACCCTGAACCCCCCTCCCACCACCCCTCCCCATATCATCTCTCTGGGTCATCCCAGGCCACCAGCCCCAAGCATCCTGTATCCTGTATCCAACCTAGACTAGCGATTCGTTTCTTACATGATAGTATATATGTTTCAACGCTATTCTCCCAAATCATCCCACCTATTTTAGATTCCACCTATAAGTGATATGGTATTTGTTCTTCTCTTTCTGACTTACTTGACTTAGTAAGATTAATCTATTTATTTTGCAGCTAATTGTGTAATTTCATTCTTTTTTATGGAGTAATGTTTCATCGTGTATACACACACACCCCCCCCACATCTTCTTTGCCTGCTCATCTGTTGATGGACATTTTAAGTTGTTTCCATGTCTTGGCCCCAATAGCGAGGCTATACACCCTGGGGTGCTTGTGTATTTTCAAATTGCAGTTTTGTCTGGGTTTACTAGGAGTGGGATTGCGGGATCTTATGGCAACTCTACTTGTAGTTTTTGAGGAACCTCCATACTGTTCTACATGGTGGCTACACCCATTTGTATTCCTACCACCAGGGTCAGTGTTTACTTCTGGCCTCCCTACTCCGTTTCAATGATCTGTATACGTCTGTTTTTGTGCCAGAACCATGCTGTTTTTGTTTGAATTTTCGTTGGAGCATAGTTGCTTTACAGTGTTTCTACTGTATAGCAAAGTGAGTCAGCTATGTGCTTACATTTAGCCCCTTGTTTTGGGGTTTTCTCCGTTTAGGTCACCATAGAGCACTGCGTATACTATACAGTAGGTTCTCATTGGTTATCTATTTTATACATAGTATCAATAGTGTATATATGTCAACTCCAACCTCCCACTTCACAGAAATTTTTGATTTTTTAATCTGTATACTAGCTTTCCTAAGTGATTTACTTTCAGATCATGATTTTCTCTTTCCTGTAGATGTTTAAAATTCGTTTATGCTTAGAAACAACCTTTCAATATTCCCCTTAGGATGGGTTTAGTATTGCTGTATTGTTTTAGTGTTTAGTTGTTTGGGAAATTCTGTGTTTCAGTAGAGTTGCGGATTTTTCCCTTTCAGGACTTTGAGTGTATCTTGCCATTCCCTCTGGCCTGCGGCGTTTCCGTGGAGAACTAGGTCTTGTCTTGTGTAGGTCTGTTCAGGTTTACCTTGTTTGGGACTTTCTGTGTTTCCTGTACCTGGATATCTGTTTCCTTCTTTAGATTTGGAACGCTTTCAGCCATAATTTATTCAGATGCATTTTCAGGCCCCTTTTCTTTCTTTCCCTTTTTGAATTCTAGTTGTGTGCAGATTGGCACGCTTTATATTATCCCATAGGTCTCTCATAGCACTCTCATTTTTTTCACTTGGCTTTCTGTCTGCTGTTCTGATTGGGGGATTTCCATTATTCTATCTTCTAGGTCCCTTAATTGTTCTGCATTTTTCATTCCACTATTCACTACTTTTAGCTCAACTTTCATCTCAAGAAATGAATTCACTAATTTTTCTTGGTTCCTTTTTTAGTTTCCAGTTCCTTTTCATAGTAATCTGCATTTCTATCAATAGTCCCTAATGTCTTCACTGTTTTCATTATCTCCTTTTTGAACTTGCTGTGTATTAGACTGGAGAGGTCTGCTTTGTTGTTGGTTCTTTCAGGGGAATTCTCTTGATCTTTTAATTGAGAGTGGTTCCTCTGCTTCCTCATTTTACTTGTGTTTCCCTTGCTGTCTGCATTTAGGAGAAGCAGTTATCTGCTGTGGTTTTGGGGGCCTGTTTTTATGTGGGAGCACCCTGTGTAGCCCAGTCTAATGTTTTGGGGGGCGAGGGCTGTTCGCGGCATGGACGCCTGCCGCCGCTCTCCTCGGCGTCTGCTCGCTGTTCTCCCCTTGCTGGGCGTGCGGCTGACGTGAGCGGCGCCTGCAGCGGACATTGGGCGGGGCCTCCTTGCTCTGCGGTTGTCATTGGCCTGTCAGGGGCCCGGTTTGTGCCCTTAGCTGTTGGGAGTAGAAATTCCCAGATGTGCTTCTGAGTTGTGGTGCAAGGTAGGGGGAATTGGAGCGTCCCCACTGAGTCTTCCTCAGAGCGGTTTCCAGGTGAGTCTGCTCACCTGGCACCTGTTAAGACGTGCCGTGGTCAGCTCTGCCCTCCACCCATCTCAGCCTTGGGACTCCCATCAGTTGGCCCCGGGGTCCTTCTGGCCCGGTGTTCACAAGGCCACCAGCTCAGCTCCACTGGAGTCAGGCTCTAGGACCCCAGGAGTGGTGTCCCTGGACCTGCTGTGGGGCTCTGGAGGTGTTCAGACCCTGGCCCGGCCCAGGCCCTGCGCGCACATGTCCAGGAGGCCCCCAGCTGCTCAGGCTGCGTCTATTCCAGCCGCGGGAGGACCCGTGGTCCGCACGATGTTCTGTGGGTGCTGAGTTTACACGGCTGCCAGCAGAGATGGACGCCGGTGGCTCCCGGAGCTGTGGGGAGAGACCGCAGTCCTGCTCCTAAGCCGCACGGCCTCTGGGTCCAGCTGGGGTTTCAGCCCCGCTTCTGTGCATGGGCAGCCTGCTGGCGTTGGCTGCCAGGAGCCTCCCAGGGCAGGAGCCCCGGAAGTTGTGGCCAGAGCACACGCCGGCCTCTTCTGGTCCTCTCCGTGCAGCCAACAGCAGTCCTCTCCGCAGGCCTGCCCTCTAAACTCCTGCGTTTCAGCACCTGGCCTCCGCCGGCACGAGAAGTTTCTCTCAGGCTGGGGTGTGCGGGGTGGTGGCCTGCACTTCATGGGCAGTTTGTCTCTCCTCCTGCACCTGACCGGCTGCCGTGCTCATCTCCTGGCCAGTGAGGCGGCTTCCCACAGCACGGGAACCTTCCTTTTTCCAGCCCCTCCCAGGGGTACAGGTCCCATCCTGCTGCCTTCCCCCATCCCCCCTTCATCCTGCCTGTCACTTGGAGATCATTCCTGTCCTTTCAGGGGTTTGAGGTCTCCTGTTGGTGTTGAGTAGGTGTTCTGTGAGGATTGTTCCATCTGTAGATGTATTTTTCATGTATTTGTGGGAGGAAGCAAGTTCCACGTCCTTCTATTACACCATTTTGATTGGATACTTTTAAAATAATTCTTTTTAGCATGAAAAATTGCCATTTCCAGTAACATGTTACTGGACCTAGAGAATATTATACTATGTCAGATGAAAGACAAATACTATATGATAGCACTTTACTATGTGGATTGTTAAAAATAATATAAAAGATATATATATATACAAAATAGAAATAGACTTTCCGATACAGAGAGCAAGCTTGTGGTTGCCAAAGAGGAGAGGGAAGAGAGCAGAGACAAATTAGGGATGTGGGATTAGGAGACTATATACATAAAATAGAGGAGCAATAAGGATTTACTGCTACCACTGGGAACAGTACTCAGTATCTTATAATAACTTCTAATGGAATATAATCTGAAGAAAACATAAATCTATAAGAGAATATTCTGAAAAAACATTGAATTGAATCACTTTGTATTACACCTGAAGTGAACACAAAAGGATAAATCGGCCATACGTCAATAAAAAAGTACATATACTTAATGATTCTTTTAAGGTTGAAAAATGAAGCAGCAAAAAGTTGATACTGAACAGTTAAAAAATAACTTTGAAAATCAGGTAGAGTCTTAATGAAATCCACAAAGCCTCTGATGACCACATTCATGCGTTTCTCGTCCAACAGCCAAATAGCACTACTTTCCATAAAAGTTTACTTTCATAAAAGCATTTTAGAAGCGGTTAGTGTTTTTCAAGTACTGTTTACTTCTTGGCTGCACGGGGCCTTCGTCGCTGCAGGCCGGCCATCTCTGGTTGTGGCCGATGGCTGCTCTCTCATGCAGCGCTTGGGCGTCTCAGTGCGGCGACCTCTGCTGGAGCACAGACTCCGGGGCGCACAGGCCTGGCTCCCCCGTGGCAGGCGGGCTCTTCCCACACCAGGGAGCGTGCCCTGGACCACCAGGGGAGCCCTAGAAATAGATAGTTGTTCATAAGAACATTGATCTTTTGGACAAGAAACAATATAAAATTTCTACTTTTATGGTCAAAATAAGCAAAATGTAGAACACTTATTTCATCAAACTCCAGCATTTAAAAAGTTATGAGTAACTAGTGATTTTAAAATATTGACGAAAAAAAATTAGTCACTTCATCTTAAAATAGCTTTCATAAAATATCTTAAGATATTTCTTTTGGGTCTTATAGAAAGTTTTAAACGTATTTGTAATCATATATATATTCTACTTTTCAACCTAACATTGTAAAGAAGTCCTGTTTCTTTGATTTAAAAATTGCTCTTACTGTCTGCTTTCTAATATACTTAAAATTTTGGGAGGTTTTCTTTTTGAGAAAACGTTTTTGAGTATATAGTGGTTGTGGTATCTAGGATGGAACAGTAATCTTTTTGAAGAGAATCTTTTCTGTCCCATTACATCAAGAACAATAGCCAGTGTTTAAGAAACATTTACTGTGTATCTGGCACTGGGCTGAGCAGTTTTCTTGGATTAAAGAACTCTAATCTATAGAATCACCTATGAATATAATATTGTTACTACTCATCTTGTAGATGAAGAAACAAAAGCACACAGACGATCCATAACGAACTCAGTCGGGTGGCTAGGAAGGAACATTACGGGGATGTGAACTCAGGTAGCCTAGCTCTAGGGCCCATGTTATTGAATACTATGTTCTGTCTCAAAATGAGTGTCTTGTCTACATACTTCGAGTATACTTCAAGTATTAATAGTTTTATAAGTAACAGGTTTGAAATAATTCAAAGGAATAGAAAAAATGAAAAGTAACTTGCAGAAAAACACCTCTTTTAGAAGCAAAGAAAAAAATCAAGCGTTTTTTATAAAAGTTGAACTAACAAAATAGTGACTTCTACTTTGGGTGGTTTTGTTGGTGCTGGGTTCAGTGGGGAATGTAAACTCACTCAGACTGGAAACCCTTGGGCGTGGCTGTCGTGTCTCCAGTCTCTCCTCTGAATCGATCTGTGTGTCAGGTAGTGTTTGCAATCGGCTTCTGAGAGAGAGCTCTTGGAAACCAGGAAGCTATTCCAGTGCTGTAAGCTGCATTCTGATGAGCTCTGGGTGCTCTTACAGGGTAGATAATCTCATCCTATTAATAAAAGCTTGTGCTGGATGACCTGGTGGGCACAGTTGAAAACAACAGGCTATCCAACAAAGCTTAAGTGTCTAAAAAACAGACTATTGGTGTAATTTTATTGAGTTAGTGATGGGCAGTCCTTTGTACTTTAAAAGCAACAAAGTACTCTGAGAGAGGCCATCCTAGCATGGGTTACCTGGAAAGGAAAGAAAAATGCTTTTTTTTTTTTTGCTGGAAATAATATGGTATTTAATCTTACGGCTTTGATCTTTATGTCCTAAAGAAAAAGGTAAATATACATGCATGTGTGTTTCATCTTATTTATTTGTAATGGTATATAGTTGATTCTATATTATTTTCTTATTTATTTGTAATAATATATAGTTGATTTTTTATTACTTTCAGATGTAAAACCCAGCAGTTCAATGTTTTTGTAGATTCTACTCCAGTTAAAGTCAGTTACAGAATGCTGGCTAGAGCTCCCTGTGCTCTGCAGCGCTTACATCTGTTGCTTGTTTAAACAAGATAGTTGGCCCCCCCGCCCCGCCTCCCCTTTCCCCACTGGTCAGCACTAGTTCCTCTGCATCTGTGGCTCTGTTTCAAAGTTACATACGTTGATTTTAGTTCTTATATTCCACGTATAGGTGATAATGGAGAATTGTTTTTATTAAAAGATTATCTTCTGGATATAGCATGTGCACATTTATAGGGTGTTCCTTTACAGGATATTTATGAAATACCAAGCTTATTGAAAAGTAGTTGAAAGATGTAAGTCTGAGTAAAAAAAAAAAAAAAGAAGCCACTGTTTTTTAAAAGTTAAAAAGTAAAACACACTTGTTTTTAGCCAGCCTAACCGTGCTGTCTGTGTCCCTTCTGTGTTTCCTGTGTGTGTAGGATTTTTTTATCACTCTGGGCACAGGACTGGTATTCTTTGTGGCATCCGTCATTTTCGCTTTGACACATGACAATACCGTAACTGAAATTGCTGCAATTGTAAGTACCCTTTATCTTTGCTTGTTTTTGTTTGCTGGAAAGTACATAACAGGTTATACAATAAGGGAGAGTAGTTTGTCTAACTTATGTTTTGGTGTAATTTTTAATAGAGGACCTAAAAGCAAATAGATATGATAGCCTTAAAAACCTAGAACCTGTCTTTAGAATTTGAGTTCTGTTAACAAAAATCCACTTACTCTGCCTATGAACATTATAGCTAATGGAAGTGGTAGGATTGGCTGATTACCTTAAAATTTCTCCCCTTTTCAGTTCAAGAAAACACACTTATACATATCAGGTGCTGTTTTAAGTGTAGGGAATAACAGGTAAGACCCCAAAGTTCAGTCTAATATAAGAGATAGATAAGTAAACTTTTTTTTATCTGAAATCGTTGAGGGGCCAAGTGTTTTTTAGAATTCAGAATATTCTGGATTTTAGAAAGGCAATAACTGTACATGCACTATATCACATACCTTCAGACAGTCTGAGCAGCACCCTGTTATCTAACATTAATATTTCTGAATATTCACAGTAAGAGAGATGGGTAAAGACTAAATAGTTTTATCTTGTGTCAATTTTGAGCCAAGTAAATCATGAAACTTTTGTAGCTTTCTGAATTTCAGAATTGCAGATCAAAGATCGTGGGTTTAATCGGGGCCAGTGCTGTGAATATGAACAATTAACAATTAGTTAACAAGTCTTCTCACTAGTCAGCCGATTTTCAATTAATGCTTTGTTCATAACAAAACTGAAGTTGTAATTAATGGAAACATCAGCATATAGATCATTCATACTGCTTAGAACTCAAAAGGCATTCAGACAAATTAGTTGGCTGTAATATTATCTACCTACTTACATGAACACATCTTAGTACTTAAGAGAAAGTCTTATGGTTAATTTCAGTTTATAGTCATTTTTGTTGCAAAAGAGTATGATAAGGTGAAGCAGTAATTTCTAGGATAAAAGTGTATTACTATAAAAATCCTGTGGAGGAAGTGCAAAGTGAAATAAAGTTGAGATGTTCAGTTTATGGAGGGTGAGAGGGAGCATGTCCTAAAATTCCCAGATATTTAACAGCTTATTTGTGTGTTTTACTTAGATGATGTGTTAGGATGTTACAGTATTCAGTCTCATTGAATATGTTTGAGTGGTGGTTTAAAAGCTCAGTATTTATAATATGCTGAAAATTACCTTCTAAGTATGAAAATTATATAGATTTAAATGAGTGAGGAGTCTATTTAAAAAAAAAATTCTGATGTGAGCAAAGAAGATCATTGGTTGATATGCAGTGGGGGTCCTGTATAGACCAGGGCTCTCTGAGGCAGTCATCACAGACAAGGTGACATCTGGTCTGGCCTTTGAAGTATGGAATATATTTGCCAGCCAAATAAGGGGACAGATGCCATCGAGCCAAATGAAGACTCCAGAGGGGCAAAGGGCCTTGGGTTTTTGAGGGGTGGACTTGCCCGTGGCTCGGCTGGATGTGTTGGGGACGCCTGGTGAATGAGGAAGTTGTTGCTTTCCTGCGAAATGCGGAGGGTGGAGGGTGGAGGGCCGGGGCTGCGGCGGCCGGCAGCCAGGTGCTGACGTGGAGCGGCAGCCCTTGTCCAGAGAGGGACCTCAGCCACGCCCCCAGCGAGTGGCCCTTTCTGCAGAGCACTCTTCTGGGCCCTGACCTTAAGGGTCTTGTTAGTGATGAAGCTGAATTTGCACTGTTCTTCTGTCTCTTGACAGAATTCTCAGAATGCTTGCTCAGATGCTAGGCGAGTGCAATGAGGAAGTGACTTAAGGCAGAGGAAGCAGGTAGCGGCATCACGCTGCTGCGTCACTGCAGTGTGACAGTGAGCTGGAAAACAGTTTCTAGGTAACTGAAGAGTGTCCTCACTGTAGAATGCTCTGCTGTGAATAACTTTCCTTTTTTGCCTAGGCGTGGCTACCGGCTCCTTTCATCTGTGTCGTCTAACCCTTGCTAACAGTCTTGTTTTGCATCACGTTGCCGGACTTGGTTGTCATCTGTTAACCTTAGCTTCATAGATTGGCACTGAACACAAACACACACGCAGGACGTTAATATGTTGGGAGACTTTGACTAATGGGCATTATTCTGAAAATTTTTTCTAACCTAGCATTTTTTGATGACCTGACCTTAAATTTTTTTTTTACTTAATGTTAAATGGGGCTTCCCAGGTGGCACTAGTGGTAAAGAACGTGCCTGCTAATGCAGGAGACTCGAGAGACGTGGGTCTGATCCCTGGAGAGGGAAATGGCGAGCTGCTCCAGCATCCTTGCCTGGGAAATCCCATGAACGGAGGAGCCTGGTGGGCTCCAGTCCTTGGGGTTGCAAAGAGTTAGGCGCGACACACACAGTGCACACGTGCACAAGAGCACACACGCGTTAAGAATGATGCGTGTAAAATAAACCAGCTTGTTTTGTTTGTATAAAATGGGTCCAGAGTCAAGTAGGGAATGTGAGAGTATACTCCAGAATTCCTCATGTAATCTTTGTCCCCTTTCCTTCCTCAGGTGTTTGGGATGCTAGCAAGTCTTGCATACGTGGCTGACTTCTCCTTTATGCTCCGTGAAAAATGTAAGGAGCCCCAGCCTAGAAAAGGGGAGGCCGCCGTGAGGAGAGAGTACCTCACTGAACCCCTGAATGCTTAGACTTGAGGGGACGGGTGCGCAAGGTCACTGCGTGGGATGCAGCCGCTCCTGTAGACCCTGGGTCCTTGTTAAACCGCTGATTTTTGGAGAGCAAGGCAGGACGGCAGTTTGATCAGTATTGATTGGACTGTGTATCAGTCACCATAAATAAGGCCAGAGGGCTTTTAAAAAAGTTTTTTTGTAACAGTTGAAACTTGTGTCAGATGTAGTTTTGTTTTTGTTTGGAGGTTAAGAGCAGCTGTTTCTTTAAATCACATAGCTCAACTGATGAATTATTCCATCATTGTTACTAGGGTTAGGTTTCAAATTATGCTTTATAGCTGTATGAACAGCGTGATGAAGTTCATCCATTTATAAATGGTTTCACTTTTAATTTGCTTAGCTGTGACTTTGCTTTTTGATGACTAGATACAGTTTAATGTATATTTAAGAGATCATTATTTTAAATGTTGGTCTACGTTTTTTCCTTACACATGTAAAACCCAGGCTTTTACCATATCTCACTCTGCCTTAAAATTATACTGTAACATTTTAGGATATAATTATTAACTCTTTCTGAGACCTTTTATAGCCTAATAGAAAATGTATGGGAGATGCTGATATTTTACATGTTCTAAAGGCAACAATGTCAGCAACCCCATGTAAAAGTACACATAGAAAAATGGAAGAAACCGCTACCCTGACTAAGGACCAGAGATCCACGTTCATACAGTGCACTTTGAAAGCAATTGTAGAAGCACGCCTTCACCACTTTGCAGTGTGAAGAGATGAGTTCACACCATGAGATAGAAAACAGTTCATTCCTTTTTGCCATGATTATTTCTCCTGAAATTAAGGTTCAGTGTTTTCTTTGCAGCCCATCTTACTTTAAAACCTCCACCTTTGCTTTTCGATGTGAGAGCTTCCCGGCTCTGTCTCCTTACCAGGATGGTCCAGGTACTGCCCCAGCAGCCGGCACAGGGGGGCCCGGGGCTCTGGCTGCCTCGGTGGCAGCCTCTTCAGGTTCCCGGCCTGTCGAGCTGCAGAGATTCACAGCAGGATCTTTAGGGTTCTCCTTCCCACACAGACATGGCCCTAGTTTCTCTTCAGAGGAGACCTTAAGAAAGGGAGTGCCCAGAGACTCCTCCTGCCCAGTTCAGTACTGCTGATGGTGAAGAGAGTGCCAGAGCCCCTCAGGAGAACTTCATAACCAGCGGTAATTGAAGAACTGTTTGTTTGTTGCCGGCAGGCTAACTTAGAGCCAGCCAGGGCACTTTGAATGAGACCGTTCCTAAGGGAGGTCTTCCCAGGCTAGACCTTGGTTGTCCTCTTGTTCAGAGTTTTCACTGAAGACTCCAGAGTGGACTCGTGTTTCCAGTGAGACAGGTTAATGACCCCGTCCTTAGTTTCTCATCTGCCACTGTGTATTGGATGGGTTTCAGACCCAGACGCCCAGACACAACCTCTGCCGTCTTCCTGAGGCAGAGCCTTATCCCTTTGTGTCAGTCTGGTTGCTAGTGGCAACTCGCCACCACCTGCTCGGGAGATCATGGAATCAGTATGAGGATGTGCTTTGTGTGTTCACAGGGTGTGCTAAGTAAGGGAGGAGAACTGGCTTAGGTCTAACCTGGGCTCAGAGATATAACCAGCTGGTGGTAGGCAGGTACCGTTGTCCTTGTAAGTATCATCTCCACTCAGCTGAACTCGCAGCAGACCATCTGGGCCCCCTCAGGGTCCCCACTCGGGAGGCTGAGGGAATGGCCTCAGCAGGCCGGTGCGGAGCTTAAGCTCTCCTTGTCCCGAGGTTTCACTGGTACAGAATGGAGCTCCCGGCTGGCCACCAAAAGATACTACTATCACTGGTATTTCAGGTCATCCTAGAACCTTTCTTCACCATTTTTTTTTTAAACAGGACCCACGACTAATTAGCCTCCATCTGCCATGGTAGGAGTTAGGAGTAAAAAGATGTTCGTGGTCAATAAAAACTTCAAGGAGAACTTAAAACCAAAGCCACTGTTACAGAAAAGGGCAAACTCAAATGTAAAATAATGGTAAATTTATATAAGTAGACTTTTGAGAACAGCTCTTTTAAAAGGGAAATATGCATACAGTACAGAGATTTTATAATTGCAAAACTTAAATTATGTTCTGTATGGGGGCTGGGGAATGTATTTTTACATTGTTTATAGCCAATCATTTTTATATTTAATAATTTTAAATCCTGTGGGCCTTTTGTGTCTGTGTCAAATTTTGTAGTCTTTCTAAATAAATCCACTTTATTGTTCATACCTTTGTAGTTGTTTATTACAGAAGCATAGTGTTTAAATGAAAGTGTTCTCCAGACTTCTAGGAGTTGGCTTTACAATGTGGGTGAGAATACTGGACTTTGGATCTGCCAAGGCGTGGGGCATGGGCAGGAAAAAACACATCCACCTGTGGGCTCTCTCTTGGAAAGCTAGAATACACATTCAGACATCTTTAGGGAACCACGTGTGAAGAGTTACAAAAAATGCTGTGAACTAAAGGCCTTCAAATACTTCCAGAGCAGCAAATCTGGACTCAGTCCCATTTCCTAGTGTGGGTAATAGTCCCCCAAACAGGCTCATTTCTCGTTCAGGCTGTTCAATGACTGGGAAAGTAAAGCAAAACTAGGGTGGTTCTGGTAGAGCTACAGGTATTTGTGTAGTTTGCAAAATTCCTGCCTCCGGAAGTATGAGAATAACAAGATCTTTATAGTCATCACGAACTCACTGGAATTTGTACATTCTTCAGACATCTGTGTTTTGATAAAGAGCATGATTTTATCAATATACAATCAACTACAAGGAGCAGACTATCTAACTAGGTGGGTCTTAAAACACTTAGAAAGTGAAAGTTGCTCAGAAAGAGTGTCCGACTCTTGGCGACGCCATGGACTATACAGTCCATGGAAATCTCCAGGCCAGAATACTGGAGTGGGTAGCCTTTCCCTTCAGGGGATCTTCCCAACCCAGGGATCAAGCCCAGGTCTCCCACATTGCAGGCAGATCTTTACCAGCTGAGCCACCAAGGAAGGCCTAAAACACTTCAACACTAAGGAAAATTTATTTCACAAGTCTGGGTGGTTCAGTTCCACAGGTGATAAATTGAGTGGCTCAGGAGTGTCACCAGGGACCCAGGCTCTTTCCATGTTTTCCTGCCCATCCTTCTGTTTTTGTCCTCTGGGATGACCCTCTGGCTGCCCAGGCGCAGGATGGCCTAGAGGAGCTACTCCACATTCAAGGTCAGGAGGGGCGGCGGTGAGGAGATACCCCTTGTCCAAGGAAAGGAGCAGCGGCTGCGCTTTGCTGGAGCAGCCATGAAAAGATACCCCACGTCCAAGATAAGAGAAACCCAAGTAAGACGGTAGGTGTTGCGAGAGGGCAGACACACTGAAACCATAATCACAGAAAACTAGTCAATCTAATCACACTAGGACCACAGCCTGTCTAACTCAATGAAACTAAGCCATGCCCTGTGGGGCCACCCAAAACGGGCGGGTCATGGTGGAGAGGTCTGACAGAATGTGGTCCACTGGAGAAGGGAATGGCAAACCACTTCAGTATTCTTGCCTTGAGAACCCCATGAACAGTATGAAAAGGCAAAATGATAGGATACTGAAAGGGAACTCCCCAGGTCAGTAGGTGCCCAATATGCTACTGGAGATCAGTGGAGAAATAACTCCAGAAAGAATGAAGGGATGGAGCCAAAGCAAAAACAGTACCCAGCTGTGGATGTGACTGGTGATAGAAGCAAGGTCTGATGCTGTAAAGAGCAATATTGCATAGGAACCTGGAATGTCAGGTCCATAAATCAAGGCAAATTGGAAATGGTCAAACAGGAAATGGCAAGAGTAAATGTCGACATTCTAGGAATCAGCGAACTAAAATGGACTGGAATGGGTGAATTTAACTCAGATGACCATTATATCTACTACTGCGGGCAGGAATCCCTCAGAAGAAATGGAGTAGGCATCATGGTCAACAAAAGAGTCCAAAATGGATCCAATTCATTTTGGATGCCATCTCAAAAACGACAGAATAATCTGTTTCCAAGGCAAACCAATGTCACAGTAATGCAAGTCTATGCCCCAACCAGTAATGCTGAAGAAGCTGAAGCTGAACATTTCTATGAAGACCTAACACCCCCAAAAAATGTCCTTTTCATTATTGCTATTTTTGCTAAAAACTTCAGTCGTGTCCGACTCTGTGCAACCCCATAGACGGCAGCCCACCAGGCTCCCCTGTCCCTGGGATTCTCCAGGCAAGAACACTGGAGTGGGTTGCTATTTCCTTCTCCAATGCATGAAAGTGAAGTCACTCAGTCGTGTCCAACTCTTGGCGACTCCATGGACTGCAGCCTACCAGGCTCCTCTGTCCATGGGGTTTTCCAGGCAAGAGTACTGGAGTGGGGTGCCATTGCCTTCTCCCCTTTTCATTATGGGGGACTGGAATGCAAAAGTAGGAAGTCAAGAAACACCTGGAGTAACAGGCAAATTTGGCCTTGGAATGCGGAATGAAGCAGGGCAAAGACTAATAGAGTTTTGCCAAGAAAATGCACTGGTCATAGCAAACACCCTCTTCCAACAACACAAGAGAAGACTCTACACATGGACATCACCAGATGGTCAACAC
>SJYT01038412.1:41594-65052 GCA_006410635.1 Cephalophus harveyi | reverse complement strand
AAGGTCCGTCTAGTCAAGGCTACGGTTTTCCCAGTGGTCATGTATGGATGTGAAAGTTGGACTGTGAAGAAAGCTGAGCACCGAAGAATTGATGCTTTTGAACTGTGGTGTTGGAGAAGACTCTTGAGAGTCCCTTGGACTGCAAGGAGATCCAACCAGTCCATTCTAAAGGAGATCAGTCCTGGGTGTTCACTGGAAGGACTGACGCTGAAGCTGAAACTCCAATACTTTGGTCACCTCATGTGAAGAGTTGACTCTGGAAAGACCCTGATGCTGGGAGGGATTGGGGGCAGGAGGAGAAGGGGACGACAAGGATGAGATGGCTGGTTGGCATCACCGACTCAATACATGTGAGTCTGAGTGAACTCCGGGAGTTGGTGATGGACAGGGAAGCCTGGCGTGCTGCCGATTCATGAGGTCGCAAAGAGTCGGACACGACTGAGTGACTGAACTGAACTGAAAAGAGAATGAAATACTGTCATTTGCAGCAATGTGAATAGAAATACTGTATTTATCACTTATATGTGGAATCTAAAAAATAATACAAATGTATGTATATATAAAACAGAAACAGACTCACAGAAAGAACAAACTTGTGGTTACCACAGGGAAGAGGGAAGTGTGGAGGGACAAACCAGGGGTGTGGGATTAAAAGAAACGAACTACTATATATCAAACAGATAAGCAACAAGGAATAGATAAGCACAGGGAAGTATACTCATTATCTTCTATTAGCCCTGTGTTCAAGAATCTGCCTGCCAATGCTGGAGAGGCAGGAGACTTGGGTTCAATTCCTGGATCGGGAAGATCCCTTGGAGTAGGAAATGGCAACCCACTCCAGTATAAAATTCCATGGACAGGGGAGCCTGGTGGGCTACAGTTCAAGGGGTCACAAAGAGTTGGACGTGATTGAGCATGCACGCCCTATCTTGTAATAACCTTAATGGAATATAATCTGCAAAAATACTGAATAACTATGCTATAGATGTGAAACTAACACAATATTGTAAATCACCTATACTTCAATTTTTTTTAAAAAAGAGAATGTGGTGGGAGAAAGGCTCACATAAGAAAGAAGTGTGGAGATACTAGTATTTAAGTGACAGGCAAGGAAGAGGCATCAGAGGAATTTAGAGGAGAGAAGCAGAAGTGAACTGGGTTGGAAGCCAAGGCAACAAAGAGAGTCCAACGTCTAACATGCCCTTGAGAAGTCAAGCAGGACGTCGGAAAGAGACTGCTGAGCCTGGTTGGCAGCAAAGAAAGCCGATGTTTCACGACCTTGAGGGGTATGCTGGCCAGTCTTCAGGGAGTAGGGAATAAGTGAGTACTGGGAAAGCCAAAGACAGAGCCTCCCTCCCTCATGCCTCAGGGAGAAGCAGAAGCTTGTGGATGGGGGTGGGTCGGTGGGAAAGGCGTGGATGTGACATAGGGGTAGGTAACCCAAAGCAAAATGCTGACCTAGTGGGCATCCCAAAGCTTCAAAGCAAGCTTAGAAAAGCGAGTTCCCCAAAGGCCTTAGATGATGACAAGCTTTTCTTTCTCACGAAGCTGAGGCAGCTCCTTAGATAAGGCCCCTCTCAAAACTGGTGATACTCTGACAGTCCCTCAGAGACCACAGGGAAAAGGATCCCACAACCAATTATCATCCGGGTGCTCCTCACTGGTCATGGAATTTGGCGGGTCCCTATATGCTGCGTTCCAGCTCAGGATCTCTACTCTTCAGATTCAAGTGTAATTACCACTCTGTTTATTTTATAAAAGATTAATGGTTCCCCTTCCTCATTTCTCAAGAACAAACTTTTCATCTGTATACAGTGAGTCATTAAGTATATCAGCTCAACTGCTCTGGTTGCAAGATTACAGATATAAAATCATCTGATTTTGACAAAAAACAGCTGCAGCTTTTCTTATTCTCTTGAGTCCACCATCACATGCCGAGAGAGGCAGAGAATGTGACTGGTCAGGTCATATGACAGAGAGACACATGACCTTCACCTTCATCAGCAATCTTCCCAAGGCCCTCCAACAAGTCACCTTCGTTAAGATGTCTCTCAAGGACAGTTTATTCAACCTACTCTCAAGAGCTACTCCCATGAATAAGGTAGATAATGAAGGATGAACAGGAAGGGACATTTATGCTCAGAAAGTTTACAATCTACCAATAATACCATAAACAAAACTCACTTAATAACGAGGACTGATTGTGGTTGAGGTGTTGAGCAAAGAGCTTAAGAAGGCAAGCTCAGCCCTCAGGCAAGACTTTCTAGAGGAGGTGGCACTGAAGCTCATCTTAAGGGACATTGATTTTGTGTGTGTGTGTGTGTCTTTGCACATGCACACACATGCATGCATGCACATGTACACACAGATGCACTGGGGTTAATCAGAGGGAAAGCAAAACATTCCAGGAGAAGGTACTTTATTAAACAAACACATGGATGCAGAGAATTGCAGTGCATAGGTAAGGTGTGGGAAAACCAGAGTTGGAGGAGGCCTTTGGTCCAGAGATTCACAAACTTTGATGTGTGTTAGATCTACCCGGGCAATATGTGACATATTCAGTAGCCCAAGCCTTGCCCTTGGGTTTTACAAGCTATGCTGCTGGGACTTGAGGATGTTAATGATTAACCAGGGTCCCATTGCTCATTAATTAGCAGCTGAACTAGTTGGAGAACCTGTTTTCAGGGAAGGACAAGTTCTTTTGTTTGCTTATTTTTTGTTTTTGAAGGGACCTGAGGTGTAAGATTTATGAAGTGAGAAACAAGAGAGAAGACCAAAGAAGCAGGTTGGATTCAAATTATGGAAAAATTGGATTAAAGTGAAAGGAAATCAGAATATTTCTATCAGCACACAGGGTTACTGAAGATTTCAGAGAGGGAAGTGACATTGTCAAAGTCATCAGAGACGTGATCTAAGAACAAAACTTAGGGTTCGCCCTGTTGACTGGAGACAGAATCACACTGGCTTACAAATCTCGTATCTTCCTGTCAGCATGGCCCCCGACCCTCATCTGAAGCAGGTTCCTCTGGAAGCCCACAGAGGCCAGCTTTTTTTCTCCTTACATAAATCATGAAACATCTGTGAGAAAATATCACTTCATCAAGCATCTTGCAAAACAGCTCATTAAATCCCGGGAATGCAGTCAGTGGGAGGAATGCACATTGTCATCTAGCTTCTGGCCCAAGGGCAATACGTACCCATCCTCCTGCCCGACCTCACCTGGACTCCCTCCGTGGTAGGAAGAGTAGCCACGAGTCCATGCCTGAGAATAAAGGCAGAGTGGAGGTGGGGGACCGGACAGTAAACCAGGAGTCGGGTCTACAGATGGTAGGCCTCTCCACAACATGATGGGCAGATGGAGAGCTAGAGGATCACAGCTGTGTCGCTCCTGGAAGTCTGGGGGCTGGGGATCTGGGCCCTATTTATGTCTACCTGGCTTATCAAGAACTGAGGGAGAAGGATGGGAAAGGTAGTGAAATTTGTACTTCCTTTAGCTCAACAGTTGTTTATACTGGGTAACGTGTGTATGTGCATGCTAAGTCCCATCAGTCGTGTCCAACTCTTTGCGACCCTATGGACTGTAGCCTGCCAGGCTGCTCTCTCCATGGGATTCTCCAGGCAAGAAAACTGGAGTGGGTTTCCATGCCCTCCTACCAGGGATCTTCCTGACCCGGGGATCAAACCTGCATCTTTTACAGTTCCTGCATTGGCAGGCAGATTCTTTAGCACTAGTTTCACCTGGGAAGCACAAACTGGGTAATACTGGCATTGGAAATACAACTACTTGGGCTGCCAAGCAGGGCTGAGATGCAGGTAGTGGGGTTTGAAGGTGATGGCCCTGACTGAAAGCCTCAGGGTGTCTCCCACTGTTCCTGCTATCAATGCCCGGGCCTCAGTCCACTCAATGTTACAAGAAGAGGCAGAACCCAGAAGTAAAGAAATCTGGATCTCAAGGCTCATGCAAACCAACTTTAGCCAATTGCTCAGCCCTTCTGGAGCTGCAGTCAGTGAGGATGCCTCAGCCTCCCAATGTGAGCCTCTCAATGTGTCCAAACAAGATTGACAGGAAAAGCTTCCTGCTTTTATTCTGGAGATGTTCATATTCAGATAAACTCCATACCTAAAGAGTGTGCTGAAAATCTAAGCTCCAGAGATATTACTATAAGGTCAGGAGTCCATAGCTGTTCCCACGGATGTGTACACAGCCAGTTATGAAGTCACTCCCACAATGAAGCAAGGCAGCCAGATGCAACCAACACAGAGCATTGGAGATCATTGTAGCTCCTTCTCAGAATTCAAATACCTCTTTGAGGGATTGCAAAAAAGTCTTCCATATATTTTGATTCTGGGTGTAAAACTTGTTATGCAGCACATAACAAGAATTGCTCTTGGAACTGGACTGCTCACAACTTTCATATATGCAAATAAAAGCATTGTAAACCAGGTTTTTTCTAAGAGAAGGGTGCTCAGAGATTTAATGTGTTTGGTTACTGATAGTCTTAGCAGGATTTTCCATTCTTTCATATTACACATTTTATTCTCAGTCACTTCATTACAACTTAATTTTAAAAACTCCTACCATAGTCCATTAGAGTTTCTGGGAAGTACTTTGATTCGTTGGAATTACAGGCTTCATTCTGACATTCCTCTTCATGGGCTTAAAATGCCTATTTACTTAAAATGCCTTCTTTCATCATGCCTTTTAAATCCTAGAATTATTGGTATATGCTTTTAGAAGAATTGTGTCAGTATTATCAAACTTTTGTTCCCATACCAGTTTGGTTTCATTACCTTATAAGCTATGGGGAATTTAGTAACATAATTAGATGGATTCTTGGAATATTGCTGGTTTTATCCTACCTCATACTAAACCTTTTGGACTTTTTTTGACATCTAAGAATTTTCAGACAGGTTTTTCCAGTATTTTTTACATGACCAAGTTATGGAGTGGCTGCCAGCAAGAGACAGTGTTCAAATGCAGATGATATTTGTACAATATGTCAAGATGAACTTCAAAAGCCAGTTCTTCTTATCTGTCAGCATATATTTTATGTAGAGAAAAAACATGACCACTGTACAGAACTGTGACTTCAGACCATATAAACAAAAGGAAACATGTAGTCACTTCATCACAGCTTTGAATATATGAAGTTTTAAACTTCACATTAAGGCCAAAGAATACCAATTTCATTTGGTTACAGTGACTATTGATAAAGGCATTAGAATGGGTTTTCAAGGCTAGACATTAAGGAAAATGTTTCTAAATGGTTTTAAAGTATTACAATGAGACTTAAGTGTGTAGTCCAAATTATCAAAACATTAAATGAAAGAACTCCACATTTAAAAGTATATGTAAGTAATGTTCAACCTAATGCACATGCAACATTTATTCTTCCTAATTACTTGACAGATAGCTGCAGTGTTAAACTGTAAATGTGTTCGCTTATTAATGCTACCAAAATGATAATTGCATAACTAGAACTTACGGTTTTAGGGGAATTCAGCTACTCTTTCCTGACATAATTTTCAAAATAAAAACTATTTTTCATAATGTTTTAAGACATATTACCTGAATGTAAAATTTTCTTTATTATTTACCTTTATAATTTCCATTGAAAAAATTCTAAAATTTTTAAATAAAATTTGTATTTAAAATGAAAGTTCTAAATTCTATATTTTACCTGTAATAATCAGATTTTCTAAGGAAGATTAATTCATTGATAATGATATATTTTAATATTGTAATTTTCTCTATAGTATGATTAGCAATCATTGAGAATAGATGACTTAAATTACTTTTTGTCTTGTGGACATCACGCATACAATCCTGCCATCAGTTTTAATGTTCAGATCTTCCTTTTTGTATAATATCATGGACTATCCTGAAATAGCTATTAAAATAACTCACATGGATTAAAACAAAAGGCAACTATTAATTCTTGACATCAATTGCTGATCAATGCATGAATCACCTGCTTCCTTGTATCTTCATCATGTGGAAAATTCCTGTGGCCTCTGTTCCATAATTTTTCTCCTTCTTTTTGTCTTCTGGAGGGTATAATGTAGTTTCAACTGAAAGATTAAACAAAAATATCCTAAGTGGAAGCACTCCTTATAGAAGAAAGCTCAAGATTGTAATTAAAATTTTGGTGATGCCATTGGATGCCACAGAAATTATCATATTCGAACAAAGATAGGGCTAAAATAACACACAATGAGGAAATTCTTTTTGAAGAATCATCTGCACTATATATCAATCCACCTCCATTTTGTGTGAAAGGTGGAAGGTCAGAGGCCACATACTTTATCCTCACATTGTGCCCAGACAGTGTTTCTCCACAGGCATGTTATTTGGAATGTAATGAAGTTGTTCTATGTTACCTAGAATCTCTGCACAATGTAGGACACGCCGCACCCAAAATGCCAGCAGCCTCCTCAGTCTTGAAAAGCTGCATATCATGGCACTGCTGCTCTTGTGTTCCAGAGTGCACTGCTTAAACTATTCCAAAAACTATTTCAAAACTATTTGAATCAGCATAGCAATTCAAAATATTAGTAACATCTTCACTCTTCAGATGATGAACTGAGGTTTGAAATGGGTTGCTGACTTTTCCACATGGCTACTGAGGGGTGCTGCTGGCTCTAACCCCAAGAAACTGACTCTAAATTCAGCTCCTTTCCTAAAACATTGTGCTGCCTTTCAAAGCAGGCAGAGACTCAGACTGGATCTCAATACATTAGTAAACACATGCAAATGAACTGTTGCTGTTACTATATTTCTAGCTATCTTCTAAGGAGCCCGGGTCTTTTTACACAGATGACACTTTGTTCTGCGGATCCTTGGTGGCAGGGTAGAGCTAGGAGCTAAGAGGACCTGGGTTAGTTTGGGTAATGGAGGGAGCAGATCATGGAGCTTCCAAGGACAATGGGATGGGAAGGGGAATAGGAAAGAGAACTACTGGGACCTAGTCACACCTTGAATAATGCAACATGACCTACCCATGTATTCTTCACCCATGAATCTCAAACCCTCAGTACAATGTATTACTCATGAAATGCTTACAGAGTGAGTTTTGGGGATAAAACGGCAAAGGGCTGAGAATTACTGCTCGGTCGGGAGAGTCTGATGCAGAGACAGCACATGTGGACCCAGAAGCCAGAGGCAGGAGGAGGGACCAGGAGGGTGTCAGTCACTCTGAGAATCAGCAGAAATCAGGCAAGGCCTGGGGTTTTCACAGATGTGTGAATTCACCCAGATGTCTCACACTGGGCACACCAGTTCACATCTGAATCGTAGGCAATTAAAGTGAGGATCCAAACATTGCTGAGCTATAGGATACTTTCAGGTGTTTCAGTGAGGAGAAGCAATCTGTGTCAGAAATCACCCAGCTTGAAACTTTCCCAAAGGCAATCTAAAGATTCAGCTCCTCTTTTAATAAAATTCACACACTATTTGAAGTGACTGGTCATTTTCTTTTCAGACTGGTCAGGACCACGAGAGGAATTCTCTGAATAGAGTTACAATTGGTGAATGTGAGATATGATGAAGATCCAGAAATAAATGCCCTGAGGTCTGTTCAGCTAGTGTCCCCAGAATGTTCACTTCCATAGCAGGGAGGAGACAATCATTTCAGGTCGTGCTCTGTAAGTAAACCCAGGATGCTTATGGAACTTTCATGACCAGATCTCATAAAAATGACAAAATGACAGAGAATGACTGAATCATATATGGAACAAGGACCAAATGTTAAATATAATTATAATCCAATTATGATTATTGTACATTAGGATTCTCATAAAATCATCCAGTTTGTTCTCAATAAAAAACTTGGTGAAACTTGGCTTGTATTCTTTTGGACACACTAGTCTGTTCTTGTTTTCTTGTTGGAATGTTCTGGTTTGCTGCTTTTTTGTATTCAAGACTTTATTACTGCTTGAGAAATGTTCCTTATCTTTCAGTTCAGTTCAGTTCAGTTCATTTCAGTCGCTCAGTCGTGTCCGACTCTTCGCGACCCCGCGAATCGCAGCACGCCAGGCCTCCATGTCTGTCCATCACCAACTCCCGGAGTCTACCCAAACTCATGTCCATCGAGTCGGTGATGCCATCCAGCCATCTCATCCTCTGTCGTCCGCTTCTCCTCCTGCCCCTAATCCCTCTCAGCATCAGGGTCTTTTCCAAGGAGTCTTATCTTTGCATGTGCACTAATCTTTACGTGAGAAGCAGGAGATGGTGTTCCTGGATGCCTGCACAGCCCTGCAGCTAAGCGTCACAGAGATCTGAATCTGAGTGCTGCCCCCTAGAGGTTCTCTGATGCAGTGCCCTGCAGCCCTGGGGAGGACGCCCATCCACTCAGGCCAAAGGTCCTGTTCAAGGTCCTCAGTGCTCCACATAGTTCAGAGAGGATAAAAGAAAAACCATTATTACTGTTGCCAGTAATGCTGATGCTTCTATGCTGATGCTTCTCAACAGGCCTTTCAATTCCCCCTCATTCTTCTAGTCATCTTTCCAACCTCTTGCCCGAGGCAGGCTCTGGCTTGACCTGTCGTTCCCCCCCCTCCCCCACCCCCACACACACAATTAGTCAGTGGTTGACCCTCATTTAAATACTAATAAAATTCAGAATGGCATTGTGTTCTTTGAAAATAAACTTGATAAGCCTGATATCTCAGAAGAAATCCTGCAGTGGACCTCTCCTCAAAACTTGGGCAGTACCCCCCGCCCCCCGACACAATTAGTCAGTGGTTGACCCTCATTTAAATACTAATAAAACTCAGAATGGCATTGTGTTCTTTGAAAATAAACTTGATAAGCCTGATATCTCAGAAGAAATCCTGCAGTGAACCTCTCCTCAAAACTTGGGCAGTGCTTCCCATCACAGCCCGCACAGTGGAGGAACCTTCTACCCAGTTTCCACTCTTCCCTCAGGGGCTCCAGATTTCTACTGCAACCTGTTTAGAACCCAATGTTTTATAAGGAAATGGCACAGGAAAGGAGCACAGCTAGTGCTCAAGCAGGCAACTCTCAGGGTCCCAGAATTTATATATAAGGATTTAGAAAATATCCTGGAAACCACAGTAGCAGGGTCTTCAGGGACAAGTAAGGCAACCAGAGACCCTTAATTTTAAGGGAAAAAAAATACAACCATAAGTTTACCATCTCTATATAAACTCTGTATGTTTGAAAGTGAGTCCTTTCTGGACTTTGAAGCATGGATTTGAAATTTGCATGGAACGGGAATCCATCCAAGCCAATCTGGTGCTGTTCAGTCTCTTCGTCATGTCCGACTCTTTGTGACCCCATGGACTGCAGCACGCCAGGCTGCCCTGTCCTTCACTATCTCCCTGAGTTTGCTCAAATTCATATCCATTGAGTAGATGATGCCATTCAACCATCTCATCCTCTATCACCCCCTTCTCCTCCTGCCCTCAGTCTTTCCCAGAATCACAGTCTTTTCCAATGAATCTGGTCTTTGCATCAAGTGGCCAAAGTATTGGGGTTTCAGCTTCAGTATCAGTCCCTACAATGACTATTCAGGGTTGATTTCCTTTAGGATGCACTGGTTGGATCTCCTTGCAATCCAAAGGACTCTCAAGTCTTATCCAACACCACAGTTCAAAAGCATCAATTCTTCAGCACTTAGCTTTCTTTCTAGTCCAACTCTCACATCCATACATGACTACTGGAAAAATAATAGCTTTGGCTATACAGACATTTGTCAGCTTGCCAGGTGTTAATACTTCATTCAGGACATAGCAGTCATTCTTGCATGAAACTATTAATCAGTCACATTTTTGAATACTACTCATTTCACCAATTAAATCTATTTCAAACATTTCCTATGCTAATCAATTGGCCTCCTGGTGTACATATAGTTAATTTTATTTATGATACTAAGTGACCTAGCAAAGGAAACTATAAACAAAACACAACCTATGGAATAGAAGAAAACATTTGCAAGTGATGTGACCACAAAGGGATTAATTTTCAAAACATACAAATACCACAAACAACTCAACAACAAAAGAACAAACAAACCATTCAAAAAACAAGCAGACAATCTAAATAGACATTTCTCCAAAGAAGACATACAGATGTCCAAAGGCATATGAAAGATGATCAACATCTCCAATTATTAGAGAAATGCAAATCAAAACTCAATGATATACCACCTCACACCAGTCAGAATGGCCATCACTGAAATGTTTACAAATAACAAATGTTATAGAGGGTGTGGTGAAAAGGGAATCCTCTTACACCATTGGTGGGAATGTAAGTTGGTGCAGCCACTGTGGACAACAGTGTGGAAATTCCTCAAAAACTAAAAATAACATTGTTGTATGATCCAGCAATCCCAATCCTGGGCATATATCAAGACAAAACTCTAACTCAGAAAGATATTTGCACCCCTATGTTCACAGCAGCACTATTCACAATTGCCAAGGCATGGAAACAACCTAAATGTTCATTGACAGATGAATGGATACAGAAGGTATGATACACACACACAGACACACACACACACACACTGGAATATTATTCAGCCATAAAAAGGAATGTAATAATGCTATTTGCAGCAATATGTACAGACCCAGAGATTATCATACTAACTGAAGTAAGTCAGAAAGAGTAGAAAAATGTCATATGAAATCACTTATACGTGGAATCTAAAATACGACTCAAATGACTTATCTACAAAGCAGAAACAGACCCAAAGACAGAGAGTCTTGTGGTTGCTAAGAGGTGTGACATGAGGGAGGGCTAGATTGGGAGTTTGGGGTTAGCAGATGCAAACTAGTATATATAGAATGCATAAACATCAAGGTCCTATGGTATAGTGCAGGTAATTATATATCCTGTGGTAAACCATAATGGAAAAGAATATAAAAAGAGAATGTGTATTTATGTATAAGTGAATCACTTTGCTGAACAGCAGAAATCAACACAATATTGTAAATCAATTACATTTTGATGAAATAAATAAGTTACCATCTTAAAGATCTTGATTTTGGCGCAGGTTCTTCATCCATTGGTTAACCACCTTTGGAGGGTAGATCTCCAAAACATGATATTGACATGTATATTATTATATGTGAAATAGATCACCAGTCCAGGTTCGATGCATGAGACAGGGTGGTCAGGGCTGGTGCACTGGAATGACCCTGAGGGATGGGATGGGGAAGGAAGTAGGAGGGGGGTTCAGGAGGGGGAACACATGTACACCCATGGCTGAGTCATGTCAATATATGGCAAAAACCACTACAATATTGTAAAGTAGTTAGCCTCCAATTAAATAAATAAAATAAATGCTAGCTAACTGCTCTTAGAAGATAGAGTAACTTGTGTATACAACTACATCACAACTCTTATACTGAGGTATAGACAGAGTTGGAAGCAAGAAAAAAGTCTTGACCAGCTGACTTTTTGCTTTGTGAATCCTACTTCAGTAGGTGCTGAGTCCCATGGAAGGAAAGGCTCTCTTTGCTGGAGATTGACTTGTTTTACAAGAAATAAATCTTGATTGGGCTGTTTTTAAACTTTTCATTTGGAGGACTAGAATTCCACTGACCCAGAAATATCTAGAATAAATAGTACACATGTATTTAGAGATTTTAGAACCTTAAGAAAATTTGAGTCAAACGTCACAGAAATGAGTCTGTTCTTTGATTCAGTTCTCCACCTCCACTTTCCTCTGCTGTTGCTCAAAAACTCTAGTAGAGAAACATCTAACAGTGAAGAAGCAGAAATTTCAAGTGTGTTATCAAAATTCCATTGATTAACAGAAAAAATGTTGCTGGTGAATCCTGGCTGAAAGGTAAAAGTCTAATTGCTTTTAAAAGACATTCTCCCTCAAATATAAAACTATTGTTTTTGTTGACTCAAATTCTTTGTAAGATATGTCAAGCCCTTTCAAGAACAATATGGAATACAAATTAAAATAACCACACACAGGTACATGCATGCACACACACACACAAGTGTAACTCTCATTGATACTTTAACACAAGGTTTGAAATTAAAATCAGACAAACGAGATCTTAAAATAATTTCACCATAAACCTTGGTAGTTTTGAAACTGTCATTCATCAAACACCAAGTAACCTAAACTTTGAGATTAAATCCTTTCCGAAGAACATGATTCAAAGAATCTTTCCCATTTTGAGTCGTTTTTGGAATGAGGCAGGTGTGGAAATATGTAAAGTAATAACAAAATAATACAATAAAATAGTAAACGAACCAATGCCTCAATCTTATGAAATAGCTCAGCTGACCAACATGCATTTCATTTTGCTAGGCTTTCTTTCAGCAGCTTTGATCTCCTAGATGTTGAAAAAATGGCAGAAATAAATCAAGGTGCAGTAAAAAAGGTAGCAAAGGCAAGAACAGTAACTGTGCTTTGGGTTTCACTAAGCTGAGACATTGGCAATCTCTGGCATTCATCTAGCTGGTGTTACTGTGATTTTTTCCAAGCATCAGGCTTTTGAATGAGACAAACCCCCTAAAGCCAGAGGGGCAAGATCTGCACAGATATGCAGGCTTGTGTGGAGGTGAGTATGGAATAAACTATATTGCCTGAATGATGTGGACGAAGGGCCCCAGAAAACCTCTGTCCTCAGACTACGTCCCTCACTACTCTGGCATGGTTGCCCAAGCTTCAGCCGTTAAAGACTTTATTTTTTGGTTTTAGGATTGTGATTTCCTAATTCCTTTAAGCTGCCAACATTCTCCCATTTAATAAAAATGTCGGGGCTTCCCTAGTGGTCTAGTGGCTAAGAGTATGCCTGCCAATACAGGGGGCAGAGTTTCCATCCCTGGTCCGGGAAGATCCCACATGCTGCAGAGCAACCAAGCCCACGTGCTACAACTGTTGAGGCTGTGCTCTAGACCCCACGAAGTGCAACTACCAAAACCTGGTGCCTAGACGCTGTGCTCCTCAACGAAGAGAAGCCACTTCAATGAGAAGCCCACACAGCATAGGAAAGCCCACACACAGCCATGAAGACTGAGTGCAGCCAAATATAAATAAATAAATAAAGTTTTTAAAAAAGAAAGAAATCGTTAAAAAATTTTATTCAGAGGCCTAATAAAGCAGATAAAAAGCAGAGATGCTGTAACTGAAGTAGATGACCCATCTGGTCAGCCCCTTACTCCTTCTGAGACACATCTGCAAACTGCTAAGGCTCATTGAAGAACACTGAAAAACCACTGGGTTAAAACAGAGCTTCCCAACTGGTGTACACAAAAGGATTACACAAATTGGGAGATACCAAGTCCTTCAGTCCTTATAGGTGGGGCTGACGGGGAGGTGTGGGTGGAACTGTGGCCAAGCCATCTGTGACCCGTTGTCTCTCACTTTTATTTACCTTAGTGGTGGGCTTCACTGGTGGCCCAGTGGTAAAGAAACCCCCTGCCAATCGTGGGTTCAGTCCCTGGGTCATGAAGTTCCCCTGGAGAAGGAAATGGCAACCCAGTCCAGTATTCTTGCCTGGGAAACCCCATGGACAGAGGAGCCTGGCAGGCTACAGTCCATGGGGTCGCTAAAGAGTTGGACACAACGGAGGGACTAAACAGCAACAATGGGAATGTCATTATCATTTTCTGTTGTGTGCCAGACATGAGAAAAGGTTAGGGAGCACTCGGTTAGGGCATTATGCTCTGAGTTTATCACACCAAATTATTGCTGCTTATTAACACCTTAGCACGCACTTTTCCCTGATAATTCTCCATGGAAAGGAAACATGGTCAAGCAAATCTGGGTAGGGGAGAAGCTGGAAATATGGGTCATAAGCCAGGAAGCTCTCGGGAAGGAAAGAATTGAGTGGGAGGCCCACAAGAGAAGGCTGGAAGTGGAGTTCTGGATGCCTGGCACCAAAAGGTACGACGCTAAGACAAGAGGAAAAGGCCGCTGGGGAAGCCCCGGAGGGCTCTAAGAGAAGGTCCTGCTCTCCCCCCTCAGGAGGATCGGTCCTGCTGTCAGGCATCAGCTCAGCCCATGGCAATCCTGCACGCAAACACAGACTCTCCTCTGGAGAGTTTACTCCTGAGGGTAAGTGCTCATTCGGGACACCCAGAGGAGTGGATTATTCACCTGGAAGAAGGTGGACTTGAGTTTCGAAAGAGCGGGTGAGTAATTGCAAGGGGGGGACCCGTCACAGAAGACGGCGGGCCCTGACAGCCTCTGCCTGAATAAACAGTGCCCCTTCCACCTCCTCCCTCCCAGCATCCCGGCCTCTTCCTCTGTTTCTCAACTTCTTTTCCCATCACTCTGACTCAGAAGTGTCAGCCGCAGGAGTGGCTCCCCATCTCCTGGCCCTGAGATCTCATTGTAAGCGGTTTCTTCTCATCCCCGTCCACTTGGTGCTGGGCACCGATCCAGACCCGACCCACTCTTCCAAAGGCACCCCCTGAGGTGCCGCTTCCTGGCAGGCACCTTCCACAGGCAAAAACCATGTGCCTCGGAGGACCGACGCGCCAGACGGACAATCTGAGGTTTATGGGTTTTCAGCAAGGGGTTCACAAAGCCCTGCCAATTCCCCTTTTGCCATTGGCCAATTCCCTTTCACTGGCTCTCCCTGCCTGTCATCTGCTTTGTCAGCCAAATCCCTTTTCATTTTTTCTCAGCTTCATCTTGGACTCAGGCCTAGTAAGGCCTGTCAAGAAGATTCCTAATGTATGAAGTTTTATCTCTTCCACCACCGTCCTGAGAGGCGTTGCCTGTCCTTCCGTGACACGTTTCCCAGGAAGGCATTCCCGTGTCTGAAGTGGAGCATATTGGACCAGAATACCAAGTGAACAGTTGCACACGTTATTATTTTCGAATGAGAATTTGAACGGAAAGATGCGAAGGAGCAATCCACTGGGGAGATTGGGGGGAAGGGAGAAACAAATGGAGGAAAAACTAAAACAGGGAATGTCCTTGTACAAAACGGAAAATCTTTAGGGAGAGTCAAAAATTATTCCCCAAATGGCACAGTCATTTTGGAAACAGGACGCCTTGAGTTCTGTTTAAATCCACTCACCATCCAAGTCCTTCAGAATGTTCTGGGCCTGTCCCAAACTTACTTGCTTTTTTCTCACCAAACTGCTCATTATTTCTCAGCATGATTCTCTCACTGTTGGTGAAGTATACTTACTATTACTCACACACAAATTGCTGGGTCCACTGGAGGGACTTTTCAAATTCAGTTTTCTTCCCATGGAATGACCTTGGTGCCTAGATGGGTTTGTTAAATCTAACACTTGCTGAGGCTTACTAGGTGCCACACACCTTGCATGACTTACCGTATTTAATTCTCATAACAACTCTATGGGAGATAGGTATCATTATTGTCCCTATTTGAGGATAATAACAGATGGGGAAACAGAGCTGAGCAAGTCCGAGCCTTTGGTCAAGGACACAGAGCTGTTACTCGGTGATGGAAACAGAATTCTAAATCAGGTGTGTCTAACCACAGAGCCCAAGCTCAGAACCACAGGAACGCTCACCGTCTCCTCTTTTGTTGAAGCGGCTTAATGTGTATTAAGTTTAACGTTTAAACTGTTTGTAGTTTGGGGATAGAAATGCCCACTCCCCAGCTGGCCTCAGAAAATAACAACTCTCAAGCCCACTGCTCTTCAGATCTGCAAGAAAACCAATCTTTCTTAGCAGATCCAGGCAGAGACGAACACTCCCTCAACTGTTAAGCTTCTATGCAAACTGAACGCAGCTTTAGCCAACAGGGTCTGCAGACCCGTCAGCCCTACGTCCTGCAAGGTGGTATGGCTGGGCTCTGCTTCCTATCCACCAAGATTCAATGAAGATCCCTCAGGCTGCAGAAGTTCTTCAGGAGGAAAAAAGGACGATCATTCACTTCTGACCCTTTGGTGCTACTCTTGAGTCCGGAGGGTAACACACCAACCTGGGGCTAATCTGCAGCGGCACCATTTAAGACGCCCTCGCAGCCACATCCCGAGGCTCCAGACTGCCCCCTAGAGGACAAGATTCTCTGTTACTTCCTTCAACCAGTTGGCTCAGGAAGCAAGACGGGGAGGGGAGGGGAGGTGCAGCTTAGAGGAGGGAAGGTGGAGGTTGGGGGGAAGGGAGGGTGGAGTTGGGGTCAGGCCGCTCTCCTTCCTTTCTCATTTTTCTCTCAAAGTATTAGTTATGTTTCAGAGGCTTCCTTGTCCCCGGATCGAAGCTGTGATCACCCACTGACCCTTAGTTCACCTCAGATTTCAGTAACTGAATTTCAGAGAAGAGGTATTGGAGCTTTAGTGACTTCCTTCACAGGTCCCTGGGTTTCTCAGGCAAGTTTGCACCCTCGCCTCTCAGAAAAGTTCAAGCAGCACTTCTTAATAGTCTAAAAAAAAAAAAAAATCAAGCTTCACTCACTCTGCTACAATCATAATTCAGCTCTCAGGAGAAGCCTAACTCCTTCACCATAACTTGGCGTCTGCCACTTAGCTCTTAGATGAATGTTGTCTCCACAAGAAATTTGGAGGCATGGACTTTGCGAGCCTTTCCATGGCCATTAGTGCTCCTCGGAGCCCAATAACTGGTGTTCACCAACTAGGGCCCTGGAAGAGCCTCTCTGTTCCTTTTGTCCCTTTCCCATTTCTTAGCAATGTTGGGATCAAGGATGAGCAGCCCATTAATATTGGCAACGCTGTTTGGGCTCTTCAAAGGGGAGATGTCAGCGGCAGGATCCTGGGGGGCTGTAATTATTTTATTCTCAACCACCCTGCAGCCTTTCTGTATCAAACCTCTAATCTGTAATATTATAACATAGCTGAATCATATTTCCAATTATCTATCTTCATCTGCATCCCCACGGGACACCAGGGTATAGACTGGAGACTCAGGGTGAGCCTGGGAAGATTCAGAGATTTTAAAAGAAGCTGATTAGCATAGTATTTGGGAGAGATTCTCTTCCCTTCTCTGCTCTGCTTTTATCTGATCCCAATTGGCCTGAGAAGGCCAGCCAGCTCCCAGCCTGCTGGCCGAGCTGCTGCTCCCCGCCTGGGCGGGTAGGGCCATTGTGCTGAGGGAGAGATGAACTGCTTCTCACTACCCTTTGCAGTCATCCTCCTCTTACCATCCTCACCGTGACAGGGTTTGCACTGCCACAGCCAGAAGGTGTGAGGATGCTCTTTCCCCTTTGGGTACTATGTTTCAAACTCAATGAACTGTTATGAAGAGGAACAGAGGATAAAAGTTACCAATTCTTAACCAACTTCTGTTGCCAGGCACTTTATTGACACCGTCTTTTTTAATCCTCAGGAAAACACTGCAAAGGAGATTTTATTCCATTTCCCTATGTAAAGAATTCAAGATGAACAAGGTTCACCTAGTAAATAACTCAATGGCACCCCACTCCAGTACTCTTGCCTGGAAAATCCCATGGACAGAGAAGCCTCGTAGGCTACAGTCCATGGGGTTGCTAAAAGTTGGACATGACTGAGCGACTTCATTTTCACTTTTCACTTTCATGCATTGGAGAAGGAAATTGCAACCCACTCCAGTGTTCTTGCCTGGAGAATCCCAGGGACGGGGGAGCCTGGTGGGCTGCCGTCTATGGGGTCGCGCAAAGTTGGGCACGACTGAAGTGACGCAACAGCAGCAAATGTTGGAGTAGGACTTCAAATCCCAAGTCCATGTGTTCCCACTACCTGACTCTAGTAGTATGTGATCTGAGGCCTGGCTTATGGCCTTCCCTTGGGAATTAGCCAAGACAAACTCAGCATGCGTTTCTAATCGATTTATTCTTTTTCAATCAAAAAACATGAAAAAAGATATGCCTAAGTGTTATATAATATTATAATTTAGCATTGCAATGGATGATACTAATTTTAAAATGGAATTAAGCATGACTTGAAGTAATTATCTCACTCATTTTTTCTAAGTAGGGTTTTTATCTCACAGTTCAGTAAAACCTGAATTTCTAAGTCGTTCTCAGTTTTTGATTTGGAACCTCTTCCTTTTTGTCTATAACACTAGACTGTTCTGCAGCTTCAGTATCACCATGATGCTGTGAGCATCTCTATAGGTTCTTCTGTGATGGTTAAAGGCACAGACTACATGGCCTTCTCTGGTGGCTCTGTACTGGAGAGTCCACCTAGCAATGCAGAAGACACCAGTTCCCGTCTTGGTTCAAGAGGATCCCACATGCCTCGGAGCATGACTGCTTTCTAGTATTTTTGCTCAGCTGCCAGTAGAAGGCAACCCATGTGTCACCCACAGATGTGTGTGTGTGTGGGGGGCAGTTGAATAGGCCCATCTTTGGGCAGAGGAAGGAATTGGTATGGATATTAGCTGGGTATTGCTTAGCATTGCAATGAGATAGGACTCAAAGGAAAGGGAGACCCTTTGGATTCATCTCAGTATTTTATAATAAAAGTCATCATCTGGTCATAATTTTAAGAAGTACTCTCTTTGTAGAGAGAGGAGGCATTTCTAATTTCAGAGTCATGAATCCAGTCATAGAAAGAAAACTGCACTTATTATTAGAAGAAAGTAAAAATGTTAACAGTAGTTATCTCTGAATAGTAAGACTACTATTCTATAAATCATTTAATTTAGTTTTGGGAGCACTTTTTGCATCATTTCCCAAATCTTTGATGGATATATTTTACTTTTACAATATAAAACTTATAAAAAAAGAAAGTTTCACGAATTATATAAACTGATACCTAAGGTACTTTCCAGCTTGTCTGTTCTCTGTAAACATTTATTAATATTTTGATAACAGTTCTGATGTTTTTCCATCATTTTGTTTGATATGCTAATGAAGATTGCCAAATGCTTGTCTTAATGAATTTAATTTCAGGAGCAAAAATCATCACCACTTCTCTTCTGTCACTGTGCCTCTGGCTGAGGCTGTTGTTGTCGCTGCACACCAGGAGGGGCCTTGACACCTCCTTTCTTTAAAAAAGATAATTATTCTTATTTGGTTGTGCCAGGTCTTTGCTGAGGCACATGAGATCTTTGATCTTCATTGCGGCTTGTGGGGGCTTTTAGTTGTGGTATGTGGAATCTAGTTCCCCCACTAGAGATCGAACCTGGGCCCTCCTTCCCTGGGAGCATGGAATCTGAGCCACTGGACCATCAGGGAAGTCCCACTGTCACTTCCTTTACCAGGACCATATGCAGTTAGAAGCCTCTGGAGGTTGGCAGTGAAGGTTGGGGTGGAGAGACCAGGAATCACGGGGAAACTGGGACAGGGACGGAATCCTGACAAGACTGAGCTCTGCCATGAGTTCAGTATCTCATGAGCTGAGGACTAGTGAACTAAAGGTAGATTTCTCAAGAAACATGGAGCCTGAGAGCAGAAAGGCGGAAAGGTCTGTTCCCCGTTAGCCCTTGTTCTCTGCATGGTCAGAAGCCAGAGACCACCCCAGAAGGTGTGAGTGGAAGTTCATTTTCCTGCTGACCTTTCTGTCTTGAGTCTTTGAGTGATGATGGCTCTGAAAGGTGGTAATTAGTGCCAATCGAGGTGATGCCTTTGTGAAGCTGACACCTCTCCATTAGGAAATGGACTGAAGCCAATGGACCAGCTACTCAAGGCGGGGACAAAAAGCTGAAAAATCAGTGCCTGGCCAAACTCTACACAATTAGGGTTTCCCTCCAACCATGCTCTGGTGCACAATAGGAACCTGTGCAAGGATGAAAACGGGAACTCCAAGGTTGAATGCCACCCTAAGCCTTGGCATAGAGACATAAACAATGACAAGGAAAAAGAGACACAATGGAAGAGAGAGTAGGAGTGGGGGCAGGCTACTTCAGTGTGCTTTTGTGGGGCAAAATAAATCCAGTTAGAAGAGAATAGCATAGATTAAGCCAAAGGCACTCGTCTTAATTCAGTATAAAGCAATTTCCTGATTTTTAATGAGTTCTGTCACTTGCATTCTGTCAAATTTCTTGTCTCCTGTTCTTCTGTTCTTTATTTAATCTCCACAGGTACCGAGAATTCTGCTAAAACTTGGCATCATCAAAGAACAAAAGCTTCACTCATTTATTATAAAAACACGTTAACTGTTTTCTTCTTTTTCCTTTAGCCCCCACCAAGCCTTTTTCTACAAGTAAACACAAATGATCTTTAAAAGACAAATATGAATGTGTTACTCCCCTGTCTAAACCAATCCCTGGTTTGCTATTGCCATTGTACTGAAGATAAACATCTAATATCCTCAACATGTCCTGGCTCTGGACCCTGCACTGGGCCAACCTAGTGCCTCTCTCCCATCACTCTGTACTCTCCTTTGCACCTCTGTGGTCTGGATCTGGATCTTGAAACAAATTATTCATATATATATATATATAAATATATATATATACATATATATATATACCGACATATATGGAAATGACCAAGTTTGATATATATCTAACCAGGTAAGATATGTTCCCTGTGACTAGAAAGCTCTTTCCTCTACACTTTGCCTGGCCCACCTCCCATTTTTATTCTTCCAACACGTGGAGTGGTCGTTTCAGATCTCCTCTGCCCATTTAAAGTCATGTTTTCCTTAATATTGTTTCTCATAATGCTATTCTTTCCCTTACTTAACACTTACCATCTTGCTGTGTACATTTCTTTGCCTTTTGTTTCTCCCACTCAATTATTAGCTCTAGGATGTAGGGACATATATACCTTATTCCCTGCAGTCAAGCCAGATAGTTTATCCCAACCCTATATATTATTCTGAGACTACATTAGTCAGGAATTGGTCAGGGGTGGGGTTTGGACATCAATATTTTTTCATAGTTTCTTGGGTGATTCGAGTGTGCAGTGAGGCTGGAGGACTGTTTATTCAATCTACCGTCCTCATTTCAGGAAGAAACAAATGAGGCACAGAGAGCTCATGTGACTTGCTCAAAGTCTTCTAGCTGCTATTAGTGGTGGAAACAAGGACCCAGTTTTTTCAGAGCCTGGTCTCTGCATGCTATGACATCTTTTCGCTTAACATGGAGAAGCTTTCTAAGAGCATAGAGAAAACGTGTGCTTAGTTGCTCAGTCGTGTCCAGATCTTTGTGACCCCATGGGCTGTAGCCTACCAGGCTCCTCTGTTAATGGGATTCTCTAGGGAAGACTTGAGTGGGTAGCAATTCCCTTCTCCAGGGGATCTTCCCAACCCAAGGACTGAACCCAGGTCTCCTGAATTGCAAGCAGATTCTTTATCTTCTGAGCCACCAGGGAAGCCCACATAGAGAAAGGTTTCTTTCAATTTTTGTTTTTTTTGTTAGGAGAACTAACTTGTACCTGTTTACCTGGAACTTCCCTGGTTTTAGCATGTTAGCGAAATACTATCTATCTCAGGTAGTTGTGAAGCTTAAATGAGCTCATATTTGTAAAGCCCATGTGTGTGTATGTAGTAGAAGATCAGCTACTGTTAGTTTTTAAATGATACAGAAGTCTTTGGGAACAGGCAACCAAGGTAGAAAGTCTCCTTCCTCCCACCCTCCCTCCCTCTTCACTTTGTTCTCTTTTTCCTTTCTTAATACAGATGTAAACATATAAACACAGAAAGGAGATGTCTCTCAGGAAGTCTAGCAGTTGTGAGCACACTAAAATACTTTTTTTAACCAGCGCTCATTACTGTCTATCAACTCTGAATGCCACCCAGACATCTTTAGGTCGTGTAATTTCTCCCTGCCAAGTGAAAGCATTCATGGTACTCAATCATTAGGCAGCTACTTAAAACAGCTCCCTCAGGGCTTCTCGGTCCCTTGGGCATCCATGCTGCAACACTGTCACAGTGCCTATTTCCTGGAATCTGGCTTCTGCAGACTTCCCAGATGTTGATATGCCAGACTAGTTATTTTTCTAAGGCAGTCCTGGAGTCCTCAGGCTACCAGTTGAATTTGATCCATATGGTAGCTCTGGGAATGGCAAGATGCCAATTATGTAGAACGTAGGCCATTGATATTGATTTGTTTGTCAATTATCTGCATAGGCCAACTGAAAGATGAACTTAGCGGTGGCTCCAGCATGGTAACTGGGGTGTTTATTTAGTTAGTCTTACCTCACTTGTTCTGGTGATCTTTGTTTCTTTAGCAAATCCATATTCAAAGTGACAGTTCATTTGTGAAACTGTGAACTCCACAGAAATGCAGAAAATCAGAGAATTTTTGAGGATGGAACTTTGAAGATTAGCTCATCCAAACCTCTTGAGAGGATAGTGCATTTAATATTTTGTTTATGTAGCATTGTACAATCCACCAGTTAGTAACAAGAGGACATGGGGAAGGAAAGCAGCTGCAGATTTTGATGTGGGAGGGCAGTAGGCAGGTGAGGAGAATACATCTTGTTTGATATGACAGCAAGAAGCTTGGCATGGAAGGGTCAGTCTAGGGAGACTGGCAATCAATAAAATCTAACATTCTACAAAGCCATAGAAAAGAATGAACTTTTATATACTTATCTGATGGCTCAGGTGGTAAAGAATCCACCTGTAATGCAGAAGACCTGGGTTCGATCCCTGGGTTGGGGAGATCCCCAGAAGAGAATGGCTACTCACTTCTAGTATTCTTGCCTGGGAAATCCCATGAACAGAGGCTACAGTCCATGGGGTTGCAAAGAGTCAGACGTAACTGAGTGACTAACACTTTCACTTTCACGTATAAACAGCAATCTTGTATAACAGGGATAGATATCGAAATAATTATGTTGAGAAGAAGAAGCTAGACAAAAAGAGTACATACTGCATGCCATTTATAAACGTTTCTAGAAAATAGAAACTGACCTGTAGTGACAAAAGAGCTCAGTAGTTGCCTGTGACTATACAACCATTATTTGGCAGGCTCCTGAAGTTGGCTTCTCTCTTGAACCCTGTGTCTCCCTCCCACTCCCTGTCCCAGGACTCAGTTGGCAGGTCCAATAGAATCTCCTTTTTAAATTTTAGTAACTTTTTTGATGTGGACCATTTTTCTAAGTCTTTATTAAACTTGCTACAATATTGCTTCTGTTCTATGGTTAGGGTTTTTGGCTGGGAGGCATGTGGGATCTGAGCTCTCCAACCAGAAATGGAATGCCCACCCCTGCATTGGGAAGCAAAGTCTTAAGCACTAGATTGCCAGGGAGGTCCCCAGACTCTATCTTTTCAGTACTATTCACAATCATCTGTTTCTCTCTATTATCATAGTCACCCTCAGGTCAGAGCTTCAAACATCATATATATATATACACATTATCTTGGGTAGCCTCCAACCAATCTCCTTACCTATATTTTCTACTTGTTCTAGTTTATCCTTTGTACTATTGTCAGAGTAACTATTAAGTATTTTTTATTTTCTAAACGTTAAATTCCTCCAATATAAAACATTTTTAAATTATTCAAAATAAAGAACTATACATAGGATTATAAATACCTATGTATCTATCACCCAGAATTGAGAACTGTTCACATTTTGGAATTTCTATTTGTCATATTTTAAAAAAAAATACTTAAAATGACATCATTTTTGTTTTTTACTCCATCTACCCT
>SJYT01038412.1:0-40934 GCA_006410635.1 Cephalophus harveyi | reverse complement strand
TCATATATAAGTATGTACTTATTTAGGTCATGTTTTTATGCTTTCATTAAAATATGTAATCCTGTGTTAAAAGTTAAATAAGTGGTACCTACAACTTGCTTTATTGCACATGTTTAAGATTTATGCATTTTGATAGATATAAAGACTAAATTGACTCTATGTTGCTATATTATATCATATGAGCCAATCACACTTTACTCATTATCTTATGAGTGGGGCATTTATGTTATTTCCACTAAATAGATTTGAAAGGGTCATTGGTAGGAAAAATAAAGTTGCATCTGATCACCTCCCATAGCTCATGTAGTCCCCATACCAATTACCTGTTATCCTATCTCACCTGTCTCCACTCTTAAAGCTCTCTTCATTCAATCATACAGTCACTTACATTTCCTCAAACCAGCACCACTGGCTGACACGTCCAGGCTGACACCACACATGCTGACCTCCTAGCCTATGAAAGTAGGAAAGGGCAACCCACTCCAGCATTCTTGCCTGGAAAATTCCATGGACAGAAGAGCCTGGTGGGCCATAGTCCACGGGTGGCAAAGAGTCAGACACAGTTGAGTAACTGAGCACACGTACACCCCTACATAAGAAACTTCATCACATTATTATAATTCTGGTGTCATTTGTGCCTCTCCCACCTGTGACTATGTCTTACTGTATCCTTGGTACTTAGCATAATGCCTCCAACATAGGCATTCAGTAAATAGCTGACTATGGTGGGTGGTGGGTGTGAAAATAAATTCGGGGCCAACTCACAGCATTCTTCTGGGAAAGCCCCAGGTTTCTGGAGGGGAGTAGAAGACCTCTGGAAGGTGTAGAGTGGTCATGAGTCAGGAGAAACAGCACTAGGTAGCAGAGAACATGGGAGGTCGAGCTGCTTACAGACCCCATGGGCATGCCATGCTCAGAAGTACTGGTTTTCAATCGTGAACAATTTTCCTGCTATGATGGGCTCAGAGACTACATTCAGTTTTTTTTTTCTTTTTATTTTTCTAGGTTTTCTGAAAGTTTAGGTTGGGGTGTATGGGAAAAGCAAGAATTTTATAGTCACTGTTAAGATTTTTATTGACTTGAAGCTAAGTGTGTGTGATAAAAAATGGTTTAGATGCCAAAAGCATGTCTTCCTTTGGTTCCAGAGAGATGCTCAAGTCAACGTAATTAAATGAAAGAAAATTGAAATAAAACCAGTAGGATGTGTCAGGACCTGTACTTGGCACACTGCTTGACTCAGGAAAGAACTCTGAGAGTTGTAAAAAAGTGACAAGCATCTCTGATAGAACGTCTACACAAGGAAATCCATTAACCTAGAACATGCAAAGACAGATAATGAAAGACGTGAATATTTGCACTTACACACAAAGTTTGTATCAGCATTTCATCACTGCCTCTCATGAGTGAGTGTTACTTTCTTTATTCTGTTCCTTGTAAATGATTTTGCTCATAATGTTTACAATAAAATGCAGCAGTAATAAAATATGATGAAAGATAAATGGATGTACTTTTAAAAGTAGCTGTATGGAAGATTGTTTATGTTGCATGGCAGGCCATTTTTCATACTAAAAGGGGCTAAATTTGCCTACATAAAACATGGTCTTGTTCACTACTTTTCCTATAAAGACTACTGCAAATGCATTGCCTTCCCTAAACTCTTTCAGATTCATCGTCTAGTCTTTGTATGTTGGACACTGGATATAAACAATTGGCTTATTGTTAGCCTTAAGTGAAGGTGAACCATTTCTCCTGGGGGATTCCTAATTCCTGGGAAGCCTGATGAGCTATATTTTTAAGGAAAACTCTTAGTCTTCATTTGGAGTCTTGACATGAAGCAGAAGAGTGACTTTGAGATCCAATACATCAGAAATGAAGACCCTTAAGAAAGATTCTGCTTCTTACTATTGTTATGGGTTAGAAAGAGTCTCAGGTCTGGCCTTTATTTGCTTTTTTCTGGGCTTTTCTTTCTCAAGTCTTTCTCTTATTGTTTGTTTGCTTCTACATCATCAATCTCTCCCATCTCTCTACACCCCATCCCTCTCTAGCTGACTACTGAAATCTAAAGGTATTTGTGGGTTATTTTTCTTGCCTCAATTAAAGTCTTTGGTGGGAGAAATCAGAACAAACTTGTCCTATACATATATGGAGAAGCTCTACACAGTCAGCAAAAACAAGACAGGGAGCTGACTGTGGCTCAGATCATGAACTCATGATTGTCAGATTCAGACTTAAATGGAAGAAAGCAAGGAAAAACACTAGACCATTCAGGTATGACCTAAAACAAATCCCTTATATCATACAATGGAAGTGAAAAATAGATTTAAGGGATTAGATCTAATAGACAGAGTGCCTGAAAAACTATGGATGGAGATTTGTGACATTGTACAAGAGGCTGTGATCAAGACCATCCCCAAGAGAAAGAAATGCAAAAAGGCAAAATGGTTGTCTGAAGAGGCCTTACAAATAGCTGAGAAAAGAAGAGAAAGGCAAAGGAGAAAAGGAAAGATATATACTCATTTGAATGCAGAGTTCCAAAGAACAGCAAGGAGAGATAAGAAAGTCTTCCTCAGTGATCAATGCAAAGAAATAGAGGAAACAATGGAATAGGGAAGACTAGAGGGCTCTTCAATAAAATTAGAGATACCAAGGGAACATTTCATGCAAAGATGGGCACAAAAAAGGAAAGAAATGGTACGGACCTAACAGAAGCAGAAGATATTAAGAAGACATGGAAAGAATATACAAAAGAACTATACAAAAAAGATCTTCATGACCCAGATAACCACGATGGTATGATCACTCACCTAGAGCCAGACATCCTGGAATGTGAAGTCAAGTGGGCCTTAGAAAGCATCACTACGAACAAAGCTAGTGGAGGTGATGGAATTTCAGTAGAGCTATTTCAAATCCTAAGAGATGATGCTGTGAAAGTGCTGCACTCAATATGCCAGCAAATTTAGAAAACTCAGCAGTGGCCACAGGACTGGTAAAGTCAGTTTTCATTCCAATCCCAAAGAAAGGCAATACCAAAGAATGCTCAAACTACCACACAATTGCACTCATCTCACACCCTAGCAAAGTAATGCTCAAAATTCTCCAAGCCAGGCTTCAGCAATACATGAACCATGAACTTCCAGATGTTCAAGCTGGTTTTAGAAAAGGCAGAGGAACCAGAGATCATGCTATGGTTTTTCCAGTAGTCATGTATGGATGTGAGAGTTGGAGTGTGAAGAAGGCTGAGTGCCGAAGAATTGATGCTTTTGAACTGTGGTTTTGGAGAAGACTCTTGAGAGTCCCTTGGACTGCAAGGAGATCCAACCAGTCCATTCTGAAGGAGATCAGCCCTGGGATTTCTTTGGAAGGAATGATGCTAAAGCTGAAACTCCAGTACTTTGGCTACCTCATGTGAAGAGTTGACTCATTGGAAAAGACTCTGATGCTGGGAGGGATTGGGGGCAGGAGGAGAAGGGGACGACCAAGAATGAGATGGCTGGATGGCATCACTGACTTGATGCACGTGAGTCTGAGTGAACTCCGGGAGCTGGTGATGGACAGGGAGGCCTGGCATGCTGCGACTCATGGGGTCATGAAGAGTCAGACACGACTGAGCGACTGAACTGAACTGAACTGAATGATGTCAAGACTATTCAGTTGGGGAAAAATTTCTCTTCAATGAATGAAGCTGAGACAACTGGATATCTATATGCCAACGAATGAACTTGGACCCCTCTCTCACATCATATACAAAGATTAACTCAAAATGGATCAAAGACCTAAATATAAGAGCAAAAACTATAAAACTCTTAGAAGATAACACAGGAGTAAATCTTTGTGACCTTAGACAAGGCAATGGCTTCTTAGATATGATGCCAAAAGTACAAGCAGCAAGATGAATTTTGACTTCATCAAAATTAAAAACTTTGTGTTTCATGTGGCATTATTAAGAAAGTAAAAATCTAATCTACACAATGAAAGAAAATACGTGCAAATCATACATCTGATAAAGGACTTGTATCTGGAATATATGGAAAACTCTTAACAACTCAACAATAAAAGTAATCTAATTGTATTAACTAAATTAATATTAATGGGCAATTGTTAACTGTTATTCAGATTAAACATTTCTCCAAAGAAGATATACAAAGGGCCAAGAAGTACATGAAAAGAGGCTCAACATATTAGTCATCAGGGAAAACAAATCAAAACCACAATGAGATATTACATCATACCCACTAGAAATCAGAAGACAAATAACTCAAGTGTTACTGAGAATGTGGAGAAATTGGAACCTTTATACACTGTTGGGAGGAGTGTAAAATGTACAGCCACTTTGGAAAACAGTCCGGCAGTTACTCAAATAGTTGAACATAGGTCTCCCATCTGACCCAGTCTACCTGGATTTATACCTAAGAGAAATGAAAATATATGTACACACACAAACTTATGCACGCATGTGTATAGTATAGTAGCATTATTGATAATAGCCAAAATGTAGAACCAAGGTGGCAACAGTGGTTGCCAACCCTCCTGCCAATGCAGGAGATGTAAGAGATGCAGGTTCGATCCCTGGGTTAGGAAGATGCCCTGGAGAAGGGCATGGCAACCCACTCCACTGTTCTTGCCTGGAGAATCCCGCGGACAGAGAAGCCTGGCAGGATAGCGTCGCACAGAGTTGAACATGACTGAAGTGACTGACCATGCACGCACCCATGCAGAACCAACTTAAATGCCCACCACCTGCTGAAGGGATACAGCAGACATGGCACATATATCCATCCAGTGGTATATTACTGGGCTATAACAAGGAATGAAGTATTGAAACACACTGCAACACAGATAAACCTTGGAAACATGCTCAGTGAAAGAAGCCAGTTACAAACGATAACGTATTTGGTGGTTCTGTTTATATGAAGTGTCCTAAAAGGCAACTCTGTGGAAACAGAGAATGGATTAGTGGTTGCTTAGGACTGAGGGGGATGGGAAGATTGGAGAGCAGGTGTAGATAAAGGGTTTTTTGAGGCTGAAGAAAATGCTCTAAAATTGATTATAATGATGGCTGCACAACTCTGTGAATATACTAAAAACCAATAAATTGCACACTGTGAGTGAACTGTATGGCAAATTATAAACATTTTTAAAAGTTCATTATGTTTTTAATTTTTAAAGTTATATAGTTAGTACATGTATATTTTATGTTTAAGAAATCCAAGATACAGCGAGTTATAAGGGAAAAAATTTTTAATTACCTTTAAAAATGTTTTTTATTTTATGTTGGAGTAGAGTTGATTAACAATATTGTGTTAATTTCAATATGATTGAAAGTGATTCAGCTCTTAATTACCTTCTTATTCCAGACTTGTAACACTACTTTTAACCCAGAGAGGAAGCCTCTGTTACCAGTTTAATACAAATCTTTCTTTACACTTTTTTTTGTGTTTGCATATGTATGGACATAAATTGTAGATATATTATTTAGTTCTGTAATTTGAAAAATAAGAAGTCTTGAGCTCTATATATTCTGCTGCTGGCGTTTTTCACTTACTGTTGTGTCTTGTAAATCTTCCATATTATTACATATAGATATTCCTTTTAAAAAATCCTGCATAGTATTTACACAGTACTGCATGAGTAAAGATGTATGTAGGCTGAATATTTAAGAGTGAAATTGTTCGGTCAAAGGGTGTGGGGCTTAAAATGAATAGATACTGCAAATAGTCCCCCCAAAAGGGTGTACAATTTCACATACCTAACAATAGAGAATAAATACATCCCCCTATATCCCCTGGAGAAGGACATTATGTTTGATAAGCACACATCTGTCTACTTGGTCATATTTTTCTTTTGAAATTAAAGTCTATTTTTACCTGTTCTGGAAGCCAATCATATTCCTGAAAACTCCCTTAAAATCTCTACAGTAGCTAGCTATTGTCCCAAACCACCTCTCTCTCTGTTGTTAGTTCCTCTTTTCTGACCATCTGACACTCTGTTTGCTGTTGCTACACTGCTTTTCTCTGATTTTGAGCCCAACACCTCATCACTGCTCAGGAATGATACAATCTCTGCTCCTGGTGGGAATTATATACTCTTGGTTGAAATGCAACCTGAGAATGGAAATCAGAATACAACATTGTGTTTGTAAAACTGCTAAACATTTTGTAGCCACTAAAAGATGCTTGTATTTAATAACAGTTTACCCATAGTTCCACCAAGGTCTCACTGAAGTGTTGAGCAGAAGTGGACATGGCCAGGGAGCACCAAGGGCAGGGCTGTGTGAAGTTCACGCAGAAATGTCATTTTTGAGATGCTATATGACAAGTTTGGGGGGGTAAGTTAGTGTTACATTTGCCATGATCCTGAGACTCCTGTGTTGGCTTAAAAAAAAGTTTAAGGAGCAATTTCTCAATACATACATAATATTTTTCAGTCTTTCATTTCATTTGGTTTTCAGAGTTTGAAAAGATCTTTACTTTTTTATTGTTAAGATATATTAAATGACAAGTAATAAATATACATCTCAATTTATTATTATACAGTGAACAAGGTAACACATCCTGATCACCACCCAGTTAGAAGAATTGAAATTTACCAGTTATCCCTGAAGACGCCCCACTGCATCATTGTGAACCATTCTCTCACTACAAAATTAGCACTCTCCTGTCTTGTACAGAATCATGTGCTTACTTTTTTATTTCACATTTCTATCATTCAATTGTACCTTCCTAGATACCATTGTTTACTTGTGCTCATTTTAAAAATGCACTTTTAAACATCTAGCAAAAATCAACTTCTCCATTTCTCCCTTCTGGAACTATCAATTCAAATTCACCATTGAATCTTATACTTTACATCTGCTTTGTAGTATCTGCATATCCTTTCTTTCATATTAATATCCTATTCTCAAAAATATAAGGGGTAAAAAAGCCAGAATTTCTCAATATTACTAGTTTACTTTACCCCACAGTATAGACATAAAAGAGAAAGAAATGGCAACCAACTTCAGTATTCTTGCCTGGAAAATCCCATGAATAGAGGAGCCTGGAAGGTTAAAGTCCATGGGGTAACAAAGAGCTGGACATGACTGAATATGATGAGTAGAGTATAGACATAAAATAAAACAAGAAAAATATGAGTAAAGTATCCATGATCAACTCAATTGTGGATAATATTTTTTGTTCATGAGCTCTCATTATTCTCCTCTAATTTTCTGCATAATATCTTTATATCCTGGACCTATTGACAGTCCATACAATACACATTCATTCTTATCCTTTATTTATTTTATTCCTAAAAGTAAATACATTCATCATGCTTGCCACCTATCCTTATGATGAGATTTTTGTGATATAAAGCTAAGTCTGGGAGATTCCTCAGTGAGGGTTCTGGAAATAATAATCCTTTCATTACTGTGTATTTATTATCATAGATCTGGGCCTTTTATACAGGAAAGCACATTTTGCTTGGTATAAAATGTTCTCACATTTTTCTCTCCTTCATCAATACTGGAAGTTTTCTGAAGTGTTTACAGATTTAATTTATGTTTAGCATAATGCTGCTGTTGAAAAAAAATAAATCTGATTTTAATTTATTTTCTTTCCACTATAGACCACTTTCTGCTTTTTTATTTCTACATGCCCCCAAAGTATTTTTACCCTTAAAATATAGCAATTTTACTACAAAACGTGGTCCACTGAAGAAGGGGATGCAAATCACTTCAGAATTCTTGCTGAGAGAATCCCATGAACAGTGTGAAAAGGAAAAGAGATATAACACTGAATGATGGATATCCCAAGTCAGTAAGCATCTAGTATGCTACTGGAGAAGAGCAGAGAAATAGCTCCAGAAAGAATTAAGAAACTGAGCTAAAGCTGGGAAGATGTCCTGATTTGAATGGGTCTAGTGGTGAAAGTAAAATATGATGCTTTAAAGAACAATACTGCATAGGAACCTGAAATGTTAGGTCCATGAATGAAAGTAAGTTGAAAGTAGACAAATAGGAGATGGCCAGAGTAAACACTGTCATTTTAGGAATAAGTTCAGTTCATTTCAGTTGCTCAGTTGTATCTGACTCTTTGCGACCCCATGAACCACAGCACGCCAGGCCTCCCTGTCCATCATCAACTCCAAAGGGATGAGGATGTGTGAATTTAACTCAAATGACCATTTTATCTACTACTATGGGCAAGAATCCCTTAGAAGAAATCGAGTAGCCTACATAGTCAACAGAAGAGTCTGAAATGCAGTACTTGTGTGCAATCTAAAAAAAAAAAAAAAAAAAAAGAATGAACTCGGTTCATTTACAAAGGAAAATATTCAATATCACAGTAATCCAAGTCTATGCCCCAACCACTAGTGGAAGATGAAGTTGAACGGTTCTATGAAGACCTAAAAGACTTTCTAGAACTAACATTAAAAAAAAAAAAAAAAAAAAGATGTCCTTTTCATCATAAAGTACTGGAATGCAAAAGTAGGAAGTCAAGAGATACCTGGAACAACAGGCAAGTTTGACCCTGGAGTACAAAATGAAGCAAGACAAAGGGTAAGAGAGTTTTTCAAAGAGAACACACTAGTTATAGCAAACACCCTCTTCCAGCAAAATAAAAGACAACTCTACAAATGGATACAAACAGGTGGTCAATACCAAAATAAGATTGATTAAATTCTTTGAAGCCAAAAGGAGAAAAGGAAAGCTATACCCATCTGAATGCAGAGCTCCAAAAAATAGCAAGGAGATATAACAAAGTCCTCTCAAGTGAACAATGCAAAAATAAATAAATAAATAGAAAGCAATACAAATGGGAAAGAATAGATATCTATTAAAAAAAAAAATGAGACACCAAGCAAATATTTCATACAAAAATGGCCACAATAAAGCACAGAAAGAGTATGAACCTAACAGAAGCAGAAAATATTAAGAAGAGGTGGCAAGAATACACAGAAAAACTGTACACAAAAGTCTTAATGACCTGTATAACCACTGTGGTGTGATCACTCACCTAGAACCAAACAATCTGGAGTTTGAAGTCAAGAAGGCTTTGGAAAGCATTGCTAGGAACAAAGCCAGTGGGGGTGATGGCATTCTAGCTGAACTATTTCAAATCTTTAAAAATGATGCTGTTAAAATGTTGCACTCAATTGGCCAGCAAATTTGAAAAACACAGCAGTGGCCACAGGACAGGAAAAGGTCAGTTTTCATTCCAATCCCAAAGAAAGGCAATGCCAAAAAAGTTAAACCACCTAGCAATTGAACTCATTCCACATATTAGCAAGTTAATTCTCCAAATCCTTCAAGCTAGACTTCAGTGGTAGTTTAACCAAGAACTTTCAGATGTCCAAGGTGGATTTAGAAAAAGCAGAGAAACCAGACATAAAATTCTCAACATCTGTTGGATCATAGAACAAGCAAGGGGGTTTCAAAAAACATCTACTTCTGTTTCATTGACTATGCTAAAGCATTTGACTGTGTGAATCATGACAAACTGTGGAAAATTCTTTAAAAGATGGGAATACCAGGGCACTTTCCTGTCACCTGAGAAACCTGTATGCAGGTCAAAATGCAAAAGTTAGAACAAGACAGGGAAAAAATGGACTGGTTTAAATTTGGGAAAGGAATATGCCAAGACTGTATATTGGCACCCTGCTTATTTAACTTATATGGAGAATACATCATATGAAATCCTGGGCTGGAAGCTCAAACTAGAATCAAGATTGCCAGGATAAATACCAATAATCTCAGATATGCAGATGATCACACCCTAAATGCAGAAAGTGAAGAGGAACTAAAGAGCCTCTTGAAAAAGGTGAAAGAGGAGAGAGGAAAAGCTGGATTAAAACTCTACAATCAAAGAATGAAGATCATGGCCTCCAGTCCCATCACTTCATGGCAAAGAGACGGGGAAAAAATGGAAACAGTGACAAATTCTATTTTCTTGCACTCCAAATTCACTGTGAATGGTGACTGCAGTCATGAAATTAAAAGACATTTACTTCTTAGAAGAAAAACTATGACAAATCTAGATAGGGTATTAAAAAGTAGAGACATTACTTGGCTGCCCATGTCCTTATAAACAAAACTATGGTTTTTCCAGTAGTTATGCTTGGAAGTGAGAATTGGGCCATAAAGAAGATTGAGCACTGAAAAATAGATGCTTTCAAATTTTGGTCCTGGAAAAGACTCTTGGGGGTTCCTTGGACAGCAAGGAGATCAAACTAGTCAATCCTAAAATAAATCAATCTGGAATATTCACTGGAAGGGTTGATGCTGAAGCTAAAGCTCCAATACTTTGGTCACCTAATGCAAAGAAATGACTCATTGGAAAAGACTCGAATTCTGCACAAGCTTGAGGTCAAGAGCACAAGAGGGTAACAGAGAATTAGATTATCAGGTGGCATAAGCCACTCAATGGACATAAGTTTGAGCAAACTCTGGGGGATAGTGAAGGACAAGAAATCCTGGTGTGTTGCAGTCCATGAGATCACAAAGACTTGGTCACTACTGAGAGACAGAATAGCAACAACAATATTACTAGATTGATTGTTTTGTCTGTATAGTCTGTGATCTTCCCATGTAGTTTCAGAATATTTTATTTTTCAGTAAAATTTTCTTGCAGTTTTTGGTGTCTGTTTTCCTTGATTTTGTTTAATATTTCAAGGAATGTTTAATTTATATACAATCTGTTTTTCCTTTTTTCTATATTTGCATATTTCTCTCAGATTCTTTGTATCTCTTTCTTAATTTCCTTTTCATTTAATTTTTCAGTGTTCTAGTTACTCCAAGTAGCTACTTGCTTTGTTCATTCTTTGTTTTATTCTTTTTGGAAATGCATTATTTTACTGTTTCCAGAATCATGTGATCTCATAATTGTGTTTTTATTTGTGTACTTTTAAAATTCTTTCATAATATTTTTTTTATTCATATTTTGAGTTTATTCTGAAATAAGACATCCCAGATTTGATTTGATTTTTTTTGCTTTTATTATTTTACACTTTTTCATTGCCTATAACAAAATATAATGTTTTATTCCTTTTCTTTTAATAACTTTGCTTTGGTATTAACCTTGATACTTTCTGCTGATCATTTTCATATGTTAATACTTTTTGAATATTCTGAAAATCAAGTAATTTTTTTCAGAGTACTTTGGCCTCTTCCCAGGATTCTCCCTTTGCTTTTGTTTCTAATTCTAGTATATGGTGTCTTGCCCCTGAGATGTATTAGATCTGTCCCCCTCAGCTAAGTATATCTTTTTTTATTTTCCTTCTTTCACATCTATGGTCCTTATCTTGCTCGATTTCTACTCCAATTGGAATAATTTCTCCCTAGGGTGAGGGGTCCAGACAGGAAAGAAGTTGCAGTGAAACTCTAAGTTTTGAGAGTTTATGTGATTATAATTCTCTGAAGACATTTTTGCATTTGTACTCTCTCATTCTAGGAGTAGATAAACCCTTAAAGCCCACTTTTGCTTTCAAATTGCTTTGGGGCTTTCCAGTGGATGTATAGTTATATGTGATTCTCTTCTCTTAAAGTCCATGAAATATTTTATTACTTTCTTTGATTACCACTTGTGAAGATGCACATGACACATAGGTCTTCATCCTTTAGATTTCTTTTGGACAATTGTTGATGGAGGTTGATGGTGTTATGTGTGCTTTATGTATATTAATGAGAATATTATATCACCAAATTTTGTTGTAAAAATTTTGAAGCTTGTCAATATTCAAGATATGAGTAAAAATGGGAAGCTATGTCAGGAGACAGAGAAGACAAAAGAGAAAACCAGTGAGAACTCTAACTTAGAGAAGAGTTCATTTGAAAGAGGAGACAAATCTATACTAAGAAATGCAAAAAAAAAAAATATGTAAAATCAGGACTCGAAGATGACAAATGGGGTTTATCTCTAATGAGGCAATGTTGGCAAAGAGCAATTTCTGTACAGACAGAGAATAGTTGTTGTGTGACTGAAATTGATTGAGGAAATGGATGATGTAATGTATGTAGATAAATCTTCTAATTAGGTTGACAGAAAGAGTGAGAGAAGAAAAAATCAGAGATGGTGTATAATGAAGATTTTCTTTATTGTTTTTCTTTCTTTCCATGCACATATTTTAAAATGCTGACAAGGAAAAGTGGTAAAAAATAAAATTTTTTAGAGTCAAGAGATAAAGGATACATCTTGAATTTGGTAGCATTTTCCTTGTACTCTATGTGGTATAAAGTCAGGTTCTCTCTTGAAAGAATGTAATGTTAGCAAAATTAGAGATTATGGAAATATAGAGAAATTTTATAGTGTCTTGTTTTATTTAAGAAGGGTTCATCAATAATATCAGAATTTTATAGATATCAGCATTTATTAGCAGAGTTTAGCATCAGCAAAATAGATTATCATGCTAATTCAAAGCAATGTTTGCCAATATTGTTTATCATAGTAGAGTATACATAAAAATCAATAATAACTTATGACACTTGATATATACTGAGAAGGGTCCTAGAAGCCAGAGCAATATCTGACAATTCTGAAAATTCCCACCTGGCCTTAGGCTAAAGGGATTAAAACCTAGGTCTACCCAGAACCTATGCATTGGCATACTGACACACAGTCGGGAGCTCTGATCAAAGTTCACTTATGAATGTTACTAAAAAATTCAGCAAAATAATTTAAATATTTGCAAAATAGTAGTTTTGTGGAATAAAAGAAAAAAGTGCAAAGGCCTGGGGGCCAAAGTAAAAGTGTTGAGAATAAGCAACAAGGGTAGATAATAGACATCACATGATTAACTGAGTAATATTATATCAACAGAACATATGTGTTTATCAGCTGAGAGATGGAGCAGTGATGTTAAAGAAAACATCCATGGCTTAGCCATGAGAGTATTTAATGTGAATGGAATGTAAGCTAATTGGAAAACAGAATGTTAAGGAAATGAGGTATACACTGATATGGTAGTGATCTAAATGGAGTTGGCATCATTCAAGATAACAAAATTAGTATTGAAAGAAGACTTCTCATGCAATCAGTTCTTCAGTACAATAGAAATGGTTCCTAGTAGCATGAGAAACGTTAGCAATAGGGTGTAGAAGATGATGTTACTAATTACCATTAAGTATAACAATTCAATGGCTTTTACATAAATTAGACTAACAGCCAGGAAATAGCAATCTGATTGAGGATTTTATCCCTACCTTCATACAGGTAACTTGCTCGATTCAGTTCAGTTCAGTCCCTCAGTCATGTCCAACTCTTTGCAAAACCATGGACTGCAGCATGCCAGGCCTCTATGTCCATTATCAACTCCCAGAGTTTACCCAGATTCATGTTCATTCATTCAGTGATACCATCAAACGACTTCATCTTCGGTTGTTCCCTTCTCTTCCCGCCTTCAATCTTTCCCAACATCAGGTGGCCAAAGTATTGGAGTTTCAGCGTCAACATTAGTCCTTCCAATGAACACCCAAGACTGATCTCCTTAGGGTCGACTGATTGGATCTGCTTGCAGCCCAAGGGACTCTCAAGAGTCTTCTCCAACACCACAGTTCAAAAGCATCAATTCTTTGGCACTCAGCTTTCTTTATAGTCCAAATCTCATGTCCATACATGACTACTGGCAAAACCATAGCCTTGACTAGATGGACCTTTGTTGGCAAAGTAATGTCTGCTTTTTAATATGCTGTCTAGGTTGTCCATAAATTTTCTTCCATTAAGTGTCTTTTAATTTTATGGCTGGAGTCACCATGTGCAGTGATTTTTGGAGTCAAAAAAAATAAAGTCTACCAATGTTTATAACAAAATTAGTATTGAAAGAAGACTTCTCATGCAATCAGTTCTTCAGTACAATAGAAATGGTTCCTAGTAGCATGAGAAACGTTAGCAATAGGGTGTAGAAGATGATGTTACTAATTACCATTAAGTATAACAATTCAATGGCTTTTACATAAATTAGACTAACAGCCAGGAAATAGCAATCTGATTGAGGATTTTATCCCTACCTTCATACAGGTAACTTGCTCGATTCAGTTCAGTTCAGTCCCTCAGTCATGTCCAACTCTTTGCAAAACCATGGACTGCAGCATGCCAGGCCTCTATGTCCATTATCAACTCCCAGAGTTTACCCAGATTCATGTTCATTCATTCAGTGATACCATCAAACGACTTCATCTTCGGTTGTTCCCTTCTCTTCCCGCCTTCAATCTTTCCCAACATCAGGTGGCCAAAGTATTGGAGTTTCAGCGTCAACATTAGTCCTTCCAATGAACACCCAAGACTGATCTCCTTAGGGTCGACTGATTGGATCTGCTTGCAGCCCAAGGGACTCTCAAGAGTCTTCTCCAACACCACAGTTCAAAAGCATCAATTCTTTGGCACTCAGCTTTCTTTATAGTCCAAATCTCATGTCCATACATGACTACTGGCAAAACCATAGCCTTGACTAGATGGACCTTTGTTGGCAAAGTAATGTCTGCTTTTTAATATGCTGTCTAGGTTGTCCATAAATTTTCTTCCATTAAGTGTCTTTTAATTTTATGGCTGGAGTCACCATGTGCAGTGATTTTTGGAGTCAAAAAAAATAAAGTCTACCAATGTTTAAGTTAACTTTTTCACTTTCCATTTTCACTTTCATCAAGGAGCTCTTTAGTTCTTCTTCACTATCTGGCATAAGTGTGGTGTCATCTGAATATCTGGGGTTATTGAAATTTATCCCGTCAATCTTTATTTCAGCTTGTGCTTCATCCAGCCCAGCATTTCTCATGATGTACTCTGCATAGAAGTTAAATAAGCAGAGTGACAATATACAGCCTTGATGTACTTCTTTTCCTATTTGGAACCAGTTTGTGGTTCCATGTCCAGTTTTAACAGTTGCTTCCTGACCTGCATACAGATTTCTCAAGAGGCAGGTCAGGTGGTCTGGTATTCCCATCTCTTGAAGAATTTCCCATAGTTTATTGTGTCCCACACAGTCAAAGGCTTTGGCATAGTCAATAAAGCAGAAATAAATGTTTTCTGGAACTCTCTTGCTTTTTCAATGATCAAGGTAATGTTGGAAATTTGATCTCTGGCACCTCTGCCTTTTCTAAAACCTGTTTGAACATTTGAAAGTTCACGGTTGACATATTGTTTAGCTTGGCTTGGAGAATTTTGAGCATTGCTTTACTAACATGTGGGATGAGTGCAATTGTGCAGTAGTTTGAGCAATCTTTGGCACTGCATTTCTTTGGGATTGGAATGAAAACTGGCCTTTTCCAGTCCTGTGGCCATTGCTGAGTTTTCCAAATTTGCTGTCATACTGAGTACAGCACTTTCACAGCATTATCTTTCAGGGTTTGAAATAACTCAACTGAAAATCCATCACCTCCACTAGCTTTGTTCGTAGTGATACTTCCTAAGGCCCTCTTGACTTCACATTTCAGGATGTCTGGCTCTAGGTAAGTGATCACACCATCATGATTATCCGGGTCGTGAAGATCTTTTTTGTATAGTTCTGTGTATTCTTGCCACCTCTTCTTAATATTTTTTGCTTCTATTTAGAAAACTCAGCAGTGGCCACAGGACTGGTAAAGTCAGTTTTCATTCCAATCCCAAAGAAAGGCAATACCAAAGAATGCTCAAACTACCACACAATTGCACTCATCTCACACCCTAGCAAAGTAATGCTCAAAATTCTCCAAGCCAGGCTTCAGCAATACATGAACCATGAACTTCCAGATGTTCAAGCTGGTTTTAGAAAAGGCAGAGGAACCAGAGATCAAATTGCCAACATTCGCTGGATCATGAAAAAAGCAAGAGAGTTCCCGAAAAACATCTATTTCTGCTTTATTGACTATGCCAAAGCCTTTGACTGTGTGGGTCACAACAAACTGTGGAAATTTTTTAAAGAGATGGGAATACCAGACCTCCTGACCTGCCTCCAAAGAAATCTGTGTTCAGGTCAAGAAGCAACAGTTAGAACTGGACATGAAACAACAAATTTGCTCCAAATTGGGAAAGGAGTTAAATCAAGGCTGTATATTGCCACCCTGCTTATTCATATTTATATATATCACGTGCTGGAGATCCAACCAATCCATTCTGAAGGAGATCAGCCCTGGGATTTCTTTGGAAGGAATGATGCTCAAGTTGAAACTCCAGTACTTTGGCCACCCCATGAGGAGAGTTGACTCATTGTCAAAGACTCTGATGCTGGGAGGGATTGGGGGAAGGAGGAGAAAGGGATGACAGAGGATGAGATGGCTGGATGGCATCACTGACTCGATGGACGTGAGTCTGAGTAAACTCTGGGAGTTGGTGATGGACAGGGAGGCCTGGCGTGCTGCAATTCATGGGGTCGCAAAGAGTCGGACACGACTGAGTGACTGAGCTGAACTGAACTGATATCACATGAAATGCCAGGCTGGATGAAGCACAAGCTGGAATCAAGATTACTGGGAGAAATATCAATAATCCCAGATATGCAGACGACACCACCCTTATGGCAGAAAATGAAGAACTAACGAGTCTCTTGAGAAAGTGAAAGAGGAGAGTGAAAAAGTTGGCTTAAAACTCAACATTAAAAAAACTAAGATCATGGCATCCTGTCCCATCACTTCACCACAGATAGATGGGTAAACAATGGAAACAGTAATGTGAAAGTTAAAGTGAAGTCCCTCAGTCATGTCTGACTCTTTGCTACCCCATGGACTGTAGCCTACCAGGCTCCTCCATCCATGGGATTTTCTAGGCAAGAATACTGGAATGGGTTGCCATTTCTTTCTCCAGGAGATCTTCTGTACCCAGGGGTTGAACCTGGATCTCCCTCATTGTAGGCAGACACTTGACCGTCTGCGTCACCAGGGAAGATAATGGAAACAGTGAGAGACTTTATTTTCTTGAGCTCCAAAATCATGGCCGATGGTGACTGCAGCCATGAAATTAAAATACACTTGCCCCTTGGAAGAAAAGTTATGATCAACCTAAACAACAAATCAAAAAGCAGAGACATTGCTGACAAAGGTCCGTCTAGTCAAAGCTATGGTTTTTCCGGTAGTCATGTATGGATGTGAGAGTTGGACTATAAAGAAAGCTGCTGCTGCTGCTAAGTCGCTTCAGTCGTGTCTGACTCTGTGCGACCCCAGAGACGGCAGCCCACCAGGCTCCCCCGTCCCTGGGATTCTCCAGGCAAGAACACTGGAGTGGGTTGCCATTTCCTTCTCCAATGCATGAAAGTGAAAAGTGAAAGTGAAGTCGCTCAGTCGTGTCCGACCCTCAGCGACCCCATGGACTGCAGCCTTCCAGACTCCTCCATCCATGGGATTTTCCAGGCAGGAGTACTGGAGTGAGGTGCCATTGCCTTCTCCTAAAGAAAGCTGAGTGCTGAAGAATTGATGGTTTTGAACTGTGGTGTTGGAGAAGACCCTTGAGAGTCCCTTGGACTGCAAGGAGATCCAACTATTCCATCCTAAAGGAAATCAGTCCTGAAGATTCATTGGAAAGACTGATGCTGAAGCTGAAACTCCAACACTTTGGCCACCTGATGAAAAGAACTTTCTTACTGGAAAAGACCCTGATGCTGGGAAAGACTGCAGGCAGGAGGATAAGGGGACCACAGAGGATGAGATGGCTGAATGGCATCACCGACTCAATAGACATGAGTTTGAGTAAGCTCCGGGAGTTGGTGGTGTTCAGGGAAGCCTGGAGTGTTGCAGTCCATGGGGTTGCAAAGAGTTGGACATGAGTGAGCAACTGAACTAATTACAATCATCATCACAAACTTCATTATCTTCATAAATAAGAACGTTATCATAGTCTCAATCTCTTACTAACCATTTACTATATTCCTAGCACTGTCTGAAGACTTTTTCAAACATTTTCTCATTCAACACTTATCAGAACTTTATGGAGAAGGTAATAATACTGCTCTCTGACTCCAAATTCATGTTCTTTACCACTGTATCACATGAATGAACACAGCACAAAATACTTTTCATGGTGGCCTTTAATTTTGGGGAATTTTTGGTGGCAATTTCTTAATCCCAGACCTAAATTCATGGCTGCTCAGAAGGATATTGACAACATATCCTACAAACTCATGTTAAGTTTGTTCTAAGCAAAATATAATTATGAAGGTGATCTGCTTTTTTTTTTTTTCCCTCCAAGTAAGCCATTTCAAGTAAAATATGCGGTAGTTCTTGCTTTTCCTAAGTGTGACTTGTAGAGAGCTGATTCTCTATAATTTTAATTCTATGTTTTCTCTTCAGTTTTTAAAAAGTCTTTATTTGCCAGCAAGAATCAAAAAGGGCAGGGGGCGGGGGCGGGGAAGTCTATGTAATTTTAAGGGAAGATTGGCTTAGATTGCTTTTTCATTTTACTCTAATTTTATATTTGAACATAATGTGGTAACAGAATTTTTAATAATACTCTTCTCTACAATTAGGAATGAATTATGAATTCCCATACTCCTTGAAATGGATTTTACAGAAAGAGACTCCACCAATACAAAATCAGTTTGTTTTCTTTTTTAAGAAAATAATTTTATTTATTTATTTTTGGCTATGCTGGGTGTTTGTTGCTGTGTGGATTTTACTCTACTTCTGGTGAGCCGGGGCTACTCTCTAGTTGGAGTGTGCGGGTTTTTCACTGTGGTGGCTTCTCTTGCTGTGGAGCATGGGATCTAGGGTGCGTGAACTTCAGAAATTGTGGCTCACAGGCTCTAGGGCACAGGCTCAATAGTGGGGGTGCACAGACTTTGTTGCCCCAAGGCATGTGGTATCTTCCTGAATCAGGGATCAAACTTGTACACCCTGCATTGACAGGCACTTTACCTGTCATTGACATTACCATTGCATTGACAGGCACTTTAGCTGACATTGACTTTACCACTGAGTCACCAGATAAGCCTGTCAAAGTCAGTTTGAACCCAGTTCAGTTCAGTCGCTCAGTCGTGTCCGACTCTTTGCACCCCATGAATCGCAGCACGCCAGGCCTCCCTGTCCATCACCATCTCCTGGAGTTCACTCAGACTCACGTCCATCAAGTCAGTGATGCCATCCAGCCATCTCATTCTCTGTCGTCCCCTTCTCCTCCTGCCCCCAATCCCTCCCAGCATCAGAGTCTTTTCCAATGAGTCAACTCTTCTCATGAGGTGGCCAAAGTACTGGAGTTTCAACTTGAGCATCATTCCTTCCAAAGAAATCCCAGGGTTGATCTCCTTCAGAATGGACTGGTTGGATCTCCTTGCAGTCCAAGGGACTCTCAAGAGTCTTCTCCAACACCACAGTTCAAAAACATCAATTCTTTGGTGCTCAGCCTTCTTCACAGTCCAACTCTCACATCCATACATGACCACAGGAAAAACCATAGCCTTGACTAGACGGACCTTAGTCGGCAAAGTAATGTCTCTGCTTTTGAATATACTATCTAGGTTGCTCATAACTTTTCTTCCAAGGAGTAAGCGTCTTTTAATTTCATGGCTGCAGTCACCATCTGCAGTGATTTTGGAGCCTCACAGGAAAAACCATAGCCTTGACTAGACGGGCCTTAGTTGGCAAATTAATGTCTCTGCTTCTGAATATGCTATCTAGGTTGGTCATAACTTTTCTTCCAAGGAGTAAGTGTCTTTTAATTTCATGGCTGCAGTCACCATCTGCAGTGATTTGGGGTCCTTACTATTTCTGTCCTTTATTGATCCCATCTTTGCATGGGTTTTGAAATGTTGCCTTGGTATCACTAACTTTTTTGAAGAGATCTCTAGTCTTCCCCATTCTGTTGTTTTCCTCTATTTCTTTGAACTGATCACTGAGGAAGGCTTTCTTATCTCTCCTTGCTATTCTTTGGAACTCTGCATTCAAATGGGTATATCTTTCCTTTTCTCCTTTGCTTTTCACTTCTCTTCTTATTACAGCTATTTGTAAGGCCTCCTCAGACAGACATTTTGCTTTTTTGCATTTCTTTTTCTTGGAGATGGTCTTGTTCCCTGTCTCCTGTACAATGCCATGAACCTCTGTCCATAATTCATCAGGCATTCTGTCTATCAGATCTAGCCCCTTAAATCTATTTCTCATTTCCACTGTATAATCATAAGGGATTTGATTTAGGTCATAGCTGAATGTTCTAGTGGTTTCCCTACTTTTTTCAATTTAAGTCTGAATTTGGCAGTAAGGAGTTCATGATCTGAGCCACAGTCAGTTCCTTGTCTTGCTTTTGCTGACTGTATAGAGCTTCTCTACCTTTGGCTGCAAAGAATATAATCAGTCTGATTTTAGTACTGACCATCTGGTGATGTCCATGTGTAGAGTTTTCTCTTTTGTTGTTGGAAGAGGGTGTTTGCTATGACCAGTACATTTTCTTGGCAAAACTCTGTTAGCCTTGCCTTGCTTCATTTTGTACTCCAAGGCCAAATTTCCCTGTTATTCCAGGTATCTCTTTATGTCCTACTTTTGCATTCCAGTCCCCTATAATGAAAATGACATCTTTTTTGGGTATTAGTTCAAAAAGATCTGGTAGATCTTCTTAGAACCATTCAACTTCAGCTTTTTCAGCATTATTGGTCAGGGCATAGACTTGGATTACCATGATATTGAATAGTTTGCCTTGGAAACAAACAGAGATCATTCTGTCATTTTTGAGATTGTATCCAAGTAATGCATTTCAGACTCTTTTGTTGACGATAATGGTTACTCCATTTCTTCTAAGGGATTCTTGTCCACAGTAGTAGGTATAATGGTCATCTGAGTTAAATTCACCCATTTCATTACATTTTAGTTTGCTGATTCCTAAAATGCCGATGTTCACTCTTGCCATCTCCTGTTTGAACACTTTCAATTTACCTTAATTCATGGACCTAACAATCCAGATTCTTACACAACATTACTATTTATAGCATTGGACCTTGCTTCCATCACTAGTCACATCCACAACTGGGAGTTGATTTTGTTTTGGCTCTGTCTCTTCATTCTTTCTGGAGTTATTTCTCCATTGATCTCCAGTAGCATATTGGGCACTTACCGACCTGGGGAGATTATTTTTTAGTTTCCTATCTTGCTGTCTTTTTTATACTGTTCATGAGGTTCTCAAGGCAAGAATCCTGAAGTGGTGTGCCATTCCCTTCTCCATCGGACCATGTTTTATCAGAACTCTCCATCATGACCCATTCATCCTAGGTGGCCCTACAGGGGCTCATACAGGTAGGTGTTGTAGGCCCTACAGGGGCTCATACAGGTAGGTCCTGTAGGCCTGGGTGGCTCTACAGGGGCTCATAGTTCCATTGAGTTAGACAAGGCTGTGGTCCATATTTTTAGATTGGTTAGTTTTCTGTGATTGTTGTTTTCAGTCTGTCTCATGGAAGCTTCCTGATGGGAGAGACTGACTGAGGGGGGAAACTTGGTCTTTAATCCAATTTTCTGCTCATGGGTGGAGCTGTATTCTCTCCCTGCTATTTACCTGGGGCCAAGTTATGGTGGAGGTTATGAAGACAATGGTGACCTTCTTCAAACATCCCATGCATGTACTGCTACACTCAGTATCCCCAACCCTGCAGCAGGCCACCACCGGCCCACACTTCCACTGGACACTCACAGGCAAGTCTGAGTCAGTCTCTTGTAGGGTCACTGCTCCTTTCTCCTGTGTCCTGGTGCACAAGGCTCTCTTTGTGCCTTCCAAGTGTCTATTTCCCAGTCCTGTGTAGCTCTATGGTGGGGTAAACTTCCTAGCATGTGGTAGAATGGAGAGAGGAGTATACTTTATTGAGTCTGTGATTACATTATTAGTTTTCTCTATACTAATTACATAATAAATAACACAAGGTATTAAAAGCATCAAAAACAAGTAGTACTATCAGATTTTGAAAATAGATAAAACACCATATCTTTGAGAGAGGAGAGTATTCTCTCTGCAATGGAACTTTTCCAGCATTGTTCTCTCCATGTGTTTGGATATGTTTTCCACCACAGTGGATAGACCTGAGGAATGCTGCAGCAGTGCTAGTCTTCAATCCTCTTAAAACTCCTTTTTCTAGTTAACTCTTTATATGAAATGTTCCCTGTCCAGATTGCTAATGTTGTTACTGTCTACTCTCTAGACTATGACTAACTCATCCAGAATATCAGTCATTTATTTCTGGTTTCAAAGTACTTCACACATTTTTAAGCATAATTCTTGCTTTTCTTCATCTTTTACCATTTCTATGCCAAGGAATGCCTCAAAATCAGTGCTGTTTTTATCAATCTATAGTTCATTTAGTAATCTGTGCCATACTGTGCTTAGTCACTCAGTCATGTCTGACACTTTGCAACCCAATGGGTTGTAGTCCTCCAGGCTCCTTTCTCCATGGGTTTCTCCAGACAATAATACTGGAGTGGGTTGCCATGCATTCCTCCTGGGGATCTTCCCAACCCAAGGATCAGACCCAGGTCTCCCACATTGCAGATGGACTCTTTACTGTCTGAGTCACAAATGAAATGCAAGAATACTGGAGTGGGTAACTTATCCCTTCTCCAAGGGATCTTTCTAATCCAATAACTGAATCAGAGTCTCCCATATTGCAGACAGATTCTTTACCGGATGAGCTATCAGGGAAGTCTCTAGTAATCTGTAACATCTTGCATTTGGTTAGATATCATGATGTCTTATTTAATCTCTGTTCTTGATACCTATTGTTCAGAGACTGAAGTTTTGTACATACAGATATTCAGAAGTAACATATTATTCTTAGTTTATAAATATATATAAAATATTTGTTGGAGGACTTTGCCTTAGTCCTCCTTAGAGGACTTAATCTAAGTAAATTGCATTAGAAATTTAAATATCCAACTGAATAATTTATGTGTATAACTATTTGTCCCTTTGTGATTATATTCAAATTTTTCTCATTGGCTGTTTTCTTTTTTCCCCTTTCTTCACTCTAATATAACAGACATAGATCATCAGGATTAGTTATACTGGAACTGGCCTTCTTAATTTTTGGAAAATGCATGGCTGTTTTTTTCCTAACAAGGCCATTTTTGTATACTACTTAAAAGTAGAATTGAGAAATAGATCACTAACTTTCTCTTCTATGTCCTTTTAAGAATAAGAATTCTACATGCTAACTAATTTTGACTTCTTGTATTTAATGACCAATCCCTTGCTGCTCCACCATAGTTAAAAGACATTAAACAGCCCGTCTCCCAATGGTTGCATGCACAGTATCTCATTAGCATCCTCTCAGTGCTCTGTGCAGCTCTTTGTGAATAAATAAATACTTTCACTGCAGTGAGATTAGTGTATGATTACCAAGTGTCTACAAAGAATTGGACTGATTTGAAAGCATAAAATCCAACCAATTTAGATAGCTTCCCTGATGAATTCAAGCTTGAATCAATTTGTGCTCAGACTTTTGAATGTGTTGTAATTCTGACTAAAAACTGAAACAGGATTATTTCTGTAAATCTAATATCTCCTTTCTGAAGTGCTCGGTGATATAAAGTCTACTGTACCATGAAATAGGTCTGTTGTGCTTTTCCTTTCAACTCTGATGGCATGCCTAATAAACTCCTACTTCATTATATAGAGAAAAATATGATTCATTTCTAAGACTGAAATTATAAGAAAATGGGTTTCTATATTGTTATTCCATCTGACAGACTGTTAGGAAATCTGCAAGTGTATAATCACAAAGGGTAATCTTGTTATTATTAATTGTTCATGACCTGAAAATAGGTTTAAAATTTCTAAATGTATAATAGGAGATAATTTCTAACACTTATGTGGCTTACAGTTTTAAGAAATCCACACCAACTTGGTGTAATTTCACCAACTTCATTTCATTTCTCATGATCTTAATGTTTGGACACTGAAAAATATTAACATTTAATTAAGAAACATATTATTTTATTAACTATCCATAAATTATGAGGATGCTCTGAGGGATCAAGGATTTAAAAAAAATAAAATAAAACTTGGTATTGACTCAGTCTAAAATTCCATGGTTTTGAAAATGTCTATCAATAGTCAACAATGTCCTTATGTTTTCTGGTTGTTATTGAATTAATTAAGCTGAGACATTATAGCAAAAAATAAAGATAGTTAACCCCTGGGTGAGAAGGATTCCCTGTAGAAGGAAATGACAACCCCTTTCAGTATTCCTACCTGAAAAATTCCGTGGCCAGAGAAGCCTACCAGGCTGTGCAATAGTCCATGGAGTCACAAAAAGTCAGACACAATTGAGGAGCTGAGGACATAATCAGTCAACAATCTTACTTTGCAGCAATTTCATTAAATTGTATATATTTTTAAATATCCCAAAGATCAAATGCAGTTGATGGTCTTTGTAGCAAAGGCCATGGTGGAGCACAGGTGGAGACAGGAAGAGTGGGGATTGAAAAATAATACCTGTGACTCATAGTCTTCTGTACATCATCAAAAATATGGGTTTTCAAGGGCAACTTCCAGTTGTAAAAATTTCCTAGAAATAGGTGACAGCACTGTAAAGGGAATGTTATAAATCTGATTTTGTGTATTTTTATTTTAGAATGTGTACTTTCTCAGGTTATTATTATACATTTTCTTCATCAGGTATTATATATACTAACATATATAATATAATATGATATATAATCTTCAAGACAAAAATGTTTAATAAACATAAAACAATCAGAAGTTTATAATTTGGGAAGCAAATATTTTGAGTTAACAAAATGTATCACAATTTTGAGTGGATTTTTAATTAATAAGAGAGCTCCTCTGTGAGTCTAACTGTGTTACTCCAATTTTTTCATACATATCCATTAGCTTCCACCTAATTTATAAACATATACTTCCCATCATGTTATTAGACACTTACAGGTTCAGCAGGTCTAGACTTTCAGTTAAGAAGAAACATAGCTAGGATTAGGAGGAAATGGCAACCTACTACAGCATTCTTGCCTGGAAAATCCCTTGGATAGAGGAGCCTAGACAGCTGCATGTCATGGGATCACAACGAGTCAGACACAACTAAGTGATTTTCACATTATACCTAGTATTTCCTGGGGATTTATTCACATAGAGAATTAAGTGTCAAGTCACCCTGCTGCTTCCATGCCTTGTATCTGAACTTTGTGTTGAAGTCTGTGTGTGGACACCAAGGTGAAGCAGAGGCCTTTCTGTCTAATCTCACTAGGCGGGGTCATCCTACCACCCAGCCATTTTGTCTAAGATCTTAAGTACTTATTTCTCAGTTTTTAGTTCAAGACTTGAGTACACGTTCTTTCCAATTCATCTCCATAGAATCTATAATTGTCTCAAACTCTACCTGTAATACTGTAGAAGGAATAGAGGGAAAGTATATTTCTGATATACACAGGCCTTAAATATAGATACACAGACCTTAAACCTGTTGGGTCTGTCCATGTTTGAAGAAATAGCATTCTTCTTCCATGTCTGAGTTTGAACCAAAGTGTAGTAAAAGCACATCCATCAAACGGAGAACCAAAATATTAAACTGATTAATGATAGCATCTAGAAGAGTATAGCTAGTATAAGATCTACAGGGCATAGCAGTCTGCAGGTCAGAATACTTAGGTTCTTACCTTCTTAGGTTTTTACCTTCTTAGGTTCTTACCTGCTAGTGCTGTTGGAGACAATAGCATATTCTCCTGTAAACTGGACTTCAGAAAGATTAGCTCCACCTAAACTGAGATACTTTGAACCAAAAACTATTTCCTGTCACCCAAGTAATTCATTGCACCTATTTTGGGGGAATAGTAACAGAAGGGGCAAGGAGGCCAAGGGTTTTGTTGTTATTGTTGTTTAAGATAAGATTCCTCTAAATGGAAATTAGGAACAGAAGACATTTCCTTCAACTGTAAATTTCTATCTGACTTGAATCCATCATTGGTGTAAGTGTTGATTTTTTCCCAGACTCTTTGGATCAGGCTTCTTGGTAACAAGTCTGATTTTTGGCTATAAATGAACAAGCTATAATTCTGACTTGATTTGAAATTAAAGGACCCTTTCTCCAATTTTCCTTGTCAGACTGTGCTCTGGTACTTACAGAAACTGTGCTGAGTCCCTTATTTTTTTTCTTTTCTACCTAAGAAGAAATTTAAAATGCCAAGCTGTACAATATTTGTTTATACTAAATATTTGCTTATACTAAATTTAGTGTCTTTTTTTAATGTTATTACCATATCCAAAGCCAAATACATCTAAAAGGAATTTAATTAAAATCAATTCAGTAGGATAAATAATGCTCACTCAGATTGTGCTAGGATTTTCTTCACAGAAACCATAAAAGAGAAATGATCCAGGGACCAGGAAGCAAATCTAATCATCAGATTCCTGTTTCACACATAGTATATTAGACAGTGTGTACTTTCTTTACCCTATCTCTTCAGTTCCTTCAGAGCATTTATATTTTTTTTTGGTTTGCCCATATCCTGAAATATAAATGCTCTGAAAGATGTGTATAAGAGACAGCTGATAATGACTAGATCAATAAACAACTTTTTCTGAGGATTAAAAATCATTTATGTATAATTTCAGAAAGATAAATTCTAAAATAAAGTTCATTTCTTTCTAAAATTCTTTTTTAAATATATTATCATATGGTTTTATTTCTATGTAATTTTTATATACTAATATACTCTGCGTTCCAGTAATTCATTAACTCACTTAACATTTGTAATGTAGTCTAACTTTGTACCAAATACTGTTTTGCTGTTACAGAAACAATGGCAGGACAAGGTTTTCACTCTTAATTTTCTACTGTGAGAAATGAAAAATAAAAATAAGAAATATACAAGGACTCATATGCATGCATGTCTCTTTGTGTATATACATTAATAAGGTCCATACAGCAAAATAAAACAGGGTGATATGAGAGAGTAACCAGAAAGCTAAGATAAACTACTTCAAGAACTCTCCATTTTCACTAACGTCTAAATAAGCAAGAGTTAGCCCAGTGATAACATTCCACGTTGAGAGGGCTGCTGGTACAGAACCCACAGGTTAGAGAGTGTTAGGAAACTAAAGATGCCCAGTGTGTTTAGAAACTAATTAAGCAAGAAAGTAGTGATGTGGGTTGCTATCTGATGGGTTGTCAGTGGCCATATCATATACACTGAAGAGGCTGGATTTTACTTGAAGTACTGCCAGAAGTTATCATACTGATTTATATATTGTAATCATATTAGATTTTTTAAAAAATCACTCTATATGTGATGTGTATGGTAGTATAGTGAGTGTTAGCAAAGGGAAAACAGTTAAAATATTATTCTCACTTGGGAGGGAAATAATTTTGACAGACTTGAATGTTAGTAATTGAGATAGTGATAAACAGAAACATTTGGGCTATTTTTTAAGGTAAAGTAGCCAGAACCTGCTGATAAATTCAGTGATTCATGGGGTCACAAAGAGTCAGACATGACTGAGCAACTGAACTGAACTGAAGGAAAAATAAATTACTGTTAAGTTTTTTTTTTTTTTTAATTTATCATCATAAATAAGGGAAAATAAAGGTAGGGCTGTTCAGAGTGTTTTGCTTGCTCATGTTACATTTGTGATGCCTAGTAGACATTCCAGTGGTGTTACCATTATATAAACTTAGTCATTCAATCCTGGAATCCAGTCAGGAATGGAAATTTCAACTCCAGGGTCATGGTATGATTAATGTTTTCTTCACATTGGTTGATGGTTTTAGTTATGTGATCTGGAAAGAATAGGTGAAAATTAGATGCCTGAATAAGTAAATAATAAATAAGTAAAAGATGATAGCAACAATCAATGAGAAGAAGATGATTGGAAAATATTTCAGGATATGGGCAAACCAAAAAAAAATATAAATGCTCTGAAGGAACTGAAGAGATAGGGTAAAGAAAGTACACACTGTCTAATATACTATGTGTGAAACAGGAATCTGATGATTAGATTTGCTTCCTGGTCCCTGGATCATTTCTCTTTTATGGTTTCTGTGAAGAAAATCCTAGCACAATCTGAGTGAGCTCAGAGGAAAAAAGAAGTTGAAGAAATCTGGCTGAAGAAACTATCATCAAGAAACAGATAAAAAGCTAGCTAAACATTGAAAAAAATTGAAACCGTGTGAGTTTATGTCAGAATTGAAATACAGACCTAACATATATTAGGAAGAAAAATTGTTTATTAGAAATTAGCATCTAAAAATTATTTTAAAATAACATATAGAACACTTGATTATTTGTATTCTAGAAATTCAAAACCTAAAAGGATGCAAGATTGCTATTTTATTGAATGTATTCAAACTGGTTATGCTTAATAATTTATTTGTCAAACAAGAAAAGATTTTACTACAGCTCACTGAATCAAATTAGAAATCTCATTTAAATTCCATCTACATTTTGACAATGAAAGCTTTAAAATGGTATACATACACACCTTTAATATAGCCTATTGTTGCCAAATCATGTGGAACATAATCAGAAATTGAAAATAGTCAATCATAAATTATGTTTCTGACAAACTTAATGATATTCATTATATCACTTGGAATTTTAGTGTTTTGTTAATGATTTGTCCTAAACGGAATTGGGAATGATTATCTGTCCTTAAGAGACATAATATCCTTGCCATTTAGTGCATTCAGTCACTGTTACTTTTGCTTTCATTTAACAAATAGTTTTTGAGCACCAATATGTGTTAGTAGCTATTCCAAGTGCCAGAGATACCAGAATGGATACTTACTTTTTTTTTTTTTTTTCTTTCATAAACCTAAATTTTAAAGCAAAAGAGAAATGCATAAGCACCTGCTGGCAGAGAAAGGTGTAAATGCTATAGAAACTGGTAATAATTGCCTGTACCTGGAAAGAATAGGCTGAAGCTTCCCAGGATGACTTTTGATCAAGATTTTAAAAAGAAGTCATACCCAATTGCAGTCACTTAAAAAGTCATTGTTTCTTGGAGCAGAGGGTGACTGGATAAAGGAGCAGGTTGAGAGCAATATTGCCAGAAAGGTAAACCAGACACATATTCTGCTGTATGAAGGAATTTTTACTTTACCCTTTAAGTCTGTACTTCTCAGGTAGAACTATATACTCTGGGGATTTATTTAAGGTCTCTTGTGGAGGCAGAAGTCAACAGTGGCCTTCCACAGGGACAGGAGCTCTGGCTGTAGCAGATCTGGTTATGCAGCATGTGGCATAAATCCTCTTGGAGGAGGTAAAAGCATTGGCCCCACCATACAGCAGGTGAGCAGATGATCCACAATCTGCAGAACAATTATACCAAAGAAATTCTCACACTGTTAAGAAAGTTCTGGGACCCACAACAGATTTTCCAATCTGGGGGTCAGGCAAAGGGACTGAGAAGCCACAGCAAATTTGACATTGAAGCACAGTGAGATTTGATTACAGACTTCCACAAGACTGGGGAAACAAACTCTTGGTGGGCAAAAACAAATGGGAGGGAGGTTCACAAGGGAGGGGATACATGTATACCTATGGCTGCTTCATGTTGAGGTTTGACAGAAAACAGAAAAAAATCTGTAAAGCAATTATTCTTCAAAATCTTGTGTGCACCAGGAGCAGGGGGATAAGAGCAGAGACCTCTCAAGAGACTCAGCCAGACTTCCTGTGAGTGTGCAGGGGTCTCCAGCAGAGACATGGGTGGACAGTGGCTTGATGTGGGATCAGGGGCACCAAATACAACAATGCATACACAAATCCTTTTGAAGGAGGTTGCCTTTACCCATACCATAGTTTGGCCTCAGGACAAACAACAGGGAGAGAACACAGCCCTGCCCAACAAAAGAAAATTGAATTAAAAATTTACTGAGCATAGCCCTGCCCATCAGAACAAGACCCAGTTTCCCCCACAGTCAGTCTCTCTTATCAGAAAAGATTCCATAAGCCTCCTATCCTTATCCATGAGAGGGAAGACATTATGAAAACCACAGTCACAGAAAAAAAAAAAAAAAAAAATCAAACTGATCACATGGATCACAGCCTTATCTAACTCAATGAAACTATGAGCCATGCCATGTAGAGCCAGCCAAGATGGAGAGTTCTGTCAAAACGTGGTCCATGGGAGAAGAGAGTGGCAAACCACTTCAGTATTCTCTCCTTAATAGCCCAACGAACAATATGAAAAGATAAAAACATATGACACTGAAAGATAAACTTCCTAGGTCAGCAGGTGCCAATATGCTACTGGAGAAGAGTGGAGAAATAACTCCAGAAAGGTTGAAGAGATGGAGCCAAAGCAAAAAAAATAAACAACAACAACAACAACAACAAAAAAAAAAACTAAAAAACCTGTTTTAGAGGTGACTACTGATGGAAGTTAAGACCGATGCTGTAAAGAACAACATTGCATGAGATCCTGGAATGTTAGGTACATGAATCAAGGTAAATTGGAAGTGTCCAAAGAGGAGATGACAAGAGTGAACATCAGCATTTAGAGAATCAGTGAACTAAAATGGACTGGAATGGGCGAACTTAATTCAATTGACCTGTATATTTACTACTGTGGGCAAGAACACCTTAGAAGAAATGAAGAATTGCTCATAGTCAACAAAAGAGTCCAAAATGCAGTCCTTCAGTGCAGTCTCAAAAGTGGCAGAATGATTCCAAGGCAAACCATTCAGTATCACAGTATCCAAGTCTATGGCTCAAGCACTAATGCCAAAGAAGCTGATATTGAACAGTTCTATGATGAACTACAAGACCTTCCAGAACTAACACCCAAAAAAAAAAAGTATTTTTCATCATAGGGTACTGGAATGCAGACGTAGGAAATCAAAAGATACCTGGAGTAAGAGGCAAGTTTGGCCTTGGAGAACAAAAATAAGCAGAGCTTTTGCCAAGGGGCAAAAGAGTTTTGCCAAGAGAACACACTGGTCATAGCAAACACCATCTTCCAACAACACAAGAGAGGACTCTACACATGGATATCACCAGATGGTCAATAACAAAATCAGATTGATTATATTCTTTGCAGCCAAAGATGGAGAAGCTTTATACAGTCAGCAAAAAAAAAAAAGGCCAGGAACTGACTGTGGCTCAGATCATGAACATCTTACTACAAAATTCAGACTTAAATTTAAGAAAGTAGGGAAAACCACTAGACCATTCAAATATGACATAAATCAAATGCCTTACGTTATACTGTGGAAGTTTAAACAGATTCAAAGGATTAGATCTGATAGACAAAATGCCAAATAACTAAGGTCGGCCATAGTTGTATAGGAGGTAGTGGTCAAGACCATCCCCAAGAAAAAGAAATGAAAAAATACAAAATGGTTGTCTGAAGATGCCTTACAAATAGCTGAGAAAAGGAGAGAAGCTAAAGTCAGAAGAGAAAAGGAAAGATATACCCATCTGAATGGAGAGTTCCAAAGACTAGCAAGGAGAGATAAGAAAGCCTTCTTCAGTGATCAATGTAAAGAATTAGAGGAAAACACTATAATGAGAAAGACTAGAGATCTCTTCAAGAAAATTAGAGATACCAAGGGAATATTGCATGCAAAGATGGACACAATAAAGAAGAGAAACTCTATGGACATAACAGAAGCAGAAATTCTAGAAGAGGTGGCAAGAATACACAGAACTATTTAAAAAAATCTTAATGACCCAAATAACCACCATGGTGTGATCACTCACCTAGAGCCAGATACAGTAGAATGCAAAGTCACAAAGCTGGTTGAGGTGACGAAATTTTGATTGAGTCGTTTCAAATCCTTAAAGCTGATGCTGATAAAATGCTGTACTCTATATTCCAGCAAATTTGAAAGTCACAGCAATGGCCACGGGCCTGGAAATGGTCAGTTTACATTCAAATCCCAAAGAAAGGCAATGTCAAAGAGTGTTCAAACCACTGCACAATTTCATACTTCTTACACACTAGCAAAGTAATGTTCAAAATTCTCCAAGCAGCACTTCAACAGTATGTGAACTGTGAACTTCCAGATGTTCACACTGAATTTAGAAAAGGCAGAGGAACCAGAGATCAAATTGCCAGCATCCGTTGGATCCTAGAAAAAGCAAGAGAGTTACAGAAAAAAAAAAAAAAAAAAACACCTCTACCTCCACTTTACTGATGACACAAAAGCCTTTAACTGTATGGATCACAACAAACTGTGAAAACTATTAAAGAGATGGGAAAACCAGACCACCTGACCTGCCTCCTGAGAAATCTGTATGAATGTCAAGAAGCAATCATCAGACCCAGACACAGAACAATGGAACGGTTCCAAATTGGGAAAGGAGGATGTCAGGCTCTATTTTGTCACCCTGCTTATTTATCTTATCTGCAGAGTACATAATGAGAAATGCTGGGCTGGATGAAGCACAAGCTGGAATCAAGATTTCTGGGAGAAATATCATTAATGTCAAAAATGCAAATGACACCACCTTTATGGCAGAAAGTGAAGAGGAACTAAAGAACCTTTTGATGAAGGTGATAGAGGAGAGAGAAAAAGCTGGCTTAAAACTCAACGTTCAAAATCCTAAGATCATGGCATCCAGTTCCATCAGTTCAGTTCAGTTCAGTTGCTCAGTCATGTCCAACTCTTTGCAACCCCATGAATCGCAGCATGCCAGGCCTCCCTGTACATCACCAACTTCCGGAGTCCACCCAAACACATGTCCATTGAGTCACTGATGCCATCCAACCATCTCATGTTCTGTCGTCCCCTTCTCCTCCTGCCCTCAATCTTTCCCAGCATTAGGGTCTTTTCAAATAAATCAACTCTTAGCATCAGGTGGGCAAACTATTGGAGTTTCAGCTTCAACATCAGTTCTTCCAATGAACACCCAGGACTGATCTCCTTTAGGATGGACTGGTTGGATCTCTTTTCAGTCCAAGGGACTCTCAAGAGTCTTCTCCAACACCACAGTTCAAAAGCATCAATTATTTGATGCTCAGTTTTCTTCATAATCCAACTCTCACATCCATACATGGCCACTGGAAAAACCATAGCCTTGACTAGATGGACCTTTGTTGACAAAGTGATGTCTCTGCTTTTTAATATAGTGTCTAGATTGGTCATAACTTTCCTTCCAAGGAGTAAGTGTCTTTTACTTTCATGGCTGCATCACAATTTGCAGTGATTTTGGAGCCCAGAAAAATAAAGTCAGCCACTGTTACCCCATCTATTTGACCCCCATCTATTTGCCCTATCTATCATGGTAAACAGATAGGGAAACAATAGAAACAGAGACAGACAGAAAATAAACAGGACTTTATTTTCTTGGGCTCCTAAATCACTGCAGATGCTGAAGGCAGCCATGAAATTAAAAGACACTTGCTCCTTTGAAGAAAAGCTATAACCAAATTAGAGAGCATATTAAAAAACAGAGCCATTACTCTGTGGACAAAGGTCGACTAACCAAAGCTACGCTTTTTCCAGTAGTCTTGTATGGACGTGAGAGTTGGACCATAAGGAAAGCTGAGCACCAAAGAATTAATGCTTTTGAACTGTGGTGCAAGAAGGTCAAACCAATCAATCATAAAGGAAAGTATTCCTGAATATTCATTGGAAGGGCTGATGCTGAAGCTCCAATATTTTGGACACCTGATGTGAAGTACTGATTCATTGAAAAATACCCTGATGCTGGGAAAGATTGAAGGCAGTAGTAAAAGGGGATGACAGATGACAGAAGATGAGATGTTTGGATGGCATCACTGACTCAATGGATATGAGTTTGAACAATCTCTGTGTGCTGGTGATGGACAGGGAAGTTTGGTATGCTTCAGTTTGTGGGGTTGCAAAGAACGACGGAACTTATACTGGCTAGTTAACATCACAAAAATAATTGAAGTTTCATCTTTGACTTTCAAGTTTTCCTACAGATTGATATGCAATGTGATGTTGAATGAATGATATTTAAGAAGCATAAAATATGCTATAAAATTCAAGATTTTCATAACTTTAAAATCAAAGCTTCAAATTGAAACAAAACAAAACATAAACCTTACTTGTAGGTATCTTGTCAAACTTTCCTAATATCTGAGATCATAAATTCCCTCCCTTCATCAATTAAAACTTTTACAGAGATGAGTTTAAACATATAGATAAAGGGTAGGGACCAATTGAAGATTTAAGCTCTAGGATATTTCATGACATTTTAGAAATATAAGTTGGTAGCAGTAAATATTCTGTGTGATTGGAGGAAGCTGAGATCAGACGACTCAGACATACTTAGCGATCAGAACCTGAGTGAGGACTGCTGATCCATTTCACCTAGTGTGGAGAGAAGACCCATGTTTCCCTGACTTCACTAGAGAGTAAGATTAGAATCACATTGAAAATATGAAGTTGTGTATTTCTCTTTTTACATCCTTCCATGATTCAGGAACTGCAAGGCTGTAGAAATCTTCACCAAGTGCCTCACCAGTCACAAGACTTTAACCTGGACATTGCCCTCTGGTTGACTGAAGTTTAGACAAGGTCCTCTGCCCTTCCTGCCTCCCTCTTACCACCAACCCCCCTTCACAGAGTCAAAAATAGCTAATATGGATTGCTCTCTCCTCCCTTTTCTTAAAACATTTGGTTCAGCAAAATTTTTAAATGTCGTGTCTTCCCCTGTTCTTTGAAGATTTATTTACTAATGATACAGTGTATAAAACAGGTAAGTAATGAGAGCCTACTGTATAGTAATAATCTGTAGAACTCTACTCAATATTCTGTAGTGACCTGAATAGGAAAAAAATCCAAAAGGGAAGAGATATCTGTGTACATATGGTGGATTCACTTTGCTGTACAGTAGAAACTAACACAACATTGTAAAGGAACTATGTGTGTGCTTAATCATTCAGTCATGTCCAACTCTTTACAACCCCATGGGCTGTAGGGCTCCTTGGTACTATGTTCATGGGACTTTTCAGGCAAGATTACTGGAGTGGATTGTCATTTCCTCCTCTTCCCAACCCAGAGATCAAACCCATGTCTCCTATATTGGCAGGCAGATTCTATGCCAGTTTTTTTTTCCTTAATTAATTTTTATTGGTCAAAAGTAATTGATTATATATAAATATATATATTTAATTTATATAAATATATATATTCTTACCAATTGTGCAGTTCAGGGCAGCCTCTTAAGGACCTGAATTATGCCCTTTGTGATGAACTCACCATAGAGGATAGGGCCCTGCCTCTGGATTTCTGGTGAATAGAAGCCTAAGTTTGGCAGACACCTTGATCCAAGTTGTTAAATCTCTTCCTGTCTTGAAAATTAAGAAAGTTTACTTTTGTTTTGGATAATGCCAATTAGAAACACAGATAGTCTGTGATCATAGGTCCTGGTTTTATAAACTCTTTCATCCTTTGTTACAGTGGAAAAAAGTCAAGCTCACACTGAATTCTGGCCTCTCTCCCTTATTACAATAACCTTAAATAAAGTCTGTCTTGCTCTTTATCTTTAGTGAAACTTTTGTTTGACAATAGATCACAGATAGTCTGTGATCATAGGTCCTGGTTTTATAAACTCTTTCATCCTTTGTTACAGTGGAAAAAAGTCAAGCTCACACTGAATTCTGGCCTCTCTCCCTTATTACAATAACCTTAAATAAAGTCTGTCTTGCTCTTTATCTTTAGTGAAACTTTTGTTTGACAATAGACTCCTCAATTTCTAGTAAATTACATCACCATACCCAGAATACTTGTGCAAACTCAATTGTTTGCTGATACATGCACCTTTTAGATTTTAGTGAAAGCAACATACCACCTCCTCTAGGATATATTAAAGATTATGTCCTATCAATATTTATTAAAAAATTAAACTAGAGGGGAAAAATTGCTTTGAAAGCAATGTATAAATATACTTGTGCCTCAGATATCCCATAATCAATTTCTGAATGTCATTAAGAAGAATGTACTAAATTTTATAGGATTGTTTTACTTGTTTGTTAGGTCCATACCATTTCTGTCCTTTATTGAGCCCACCTTTGCATGAAATGTTCCCTTTGTATCTCTAATTTTCTTGAAGAGATCTCTAGTCTTTCCCATTCTGTTGTTTTCCTCTATTTCTTTGCATTGATCACTGAAGAAGGCTTTCTTATCTCTCCTTGCTATTCTTTGGAACTCTGCATTCAGATGGGTATATCTTTCCTTTTCTCCTTTGCTTTTCACTTCTCTTCTTTTCACAGCTATTTGTAAGATCTCCTAAGACAGTCAATTTGGTATTTTCAATTTCTTTTTCTTGGGGATGGCCTTACTTCCTGTCTCCTGTACAATGTCATGAACCTCCTTGCATACTTTATCAGGCACTCTATCAGATCTAGTCCTTTGAATCTATTTCTCACGTCCACTGTATAATTGTAAGGGATTTGATTTAGGTCATACCTGAATAGTCTAGTGGTTTTCCCTACTTTCTTCAGTTTAAGTCTGAATTTGGCAATAAAGAGTTCATGATCTCAGTCACAGTCAGCTCCTGGTCTTGTTTTTGTTGACTGTATAGGGCTTTTCCATCTTTGGCTGCAAAGAATAGAATCAATCTGATTTCGGTGTTGACCATCTGGTGATGTCCATGTGTAGAGTCTTCTTTTGTGTTGTTAGAAGAGGGTGTTTGGTATGATCAGTGTGTTCTCTTGGCAAACTCTATTAGCCTTTGCCCTGCTTCATTCTGCACTCCAATGTCAAATTTGTCTGTTACTCCAGGTATTTCTTGACTTCCTACTTTTGTTTTCCAGTCCCCTGTAATGAAAAGGACATCTTGTTTTGGGGGGTGTTAGTTTTAAAAGGTCTTGTATGTCTTCATAGAACCATTCAACTTCAGCTTTTTCAGCATTATGGTCAGGGCATAGACTTGGAATACCATGATATTGAATGGTATGCCTTGGAAACAGAGATCATTCTGTCATTTTTGAGACTGCATCCCAGTACTGGATTTTGGACTCCTTTGTTGATTATGATGGCTACTCCATTTCTTCTAAGGGATTCCTGCCCACAGTAGTAGGTATAATGGTCATCTAAGTTAAATTCACCCATTCCAGTCCATCTCATTTCATTGATTCTTAGAATGTTGATGTTCACTCTTGCCATCTCCTGTTTGACCACTTCCAATTTGCCTTTATTCATGGACCTAATATTCCAGGTTCCTATGCAATATTGCTCTTTACAGCATCAAACTTTACTTCCATCACCAGTCACATCCACAATTGGGCACTGTTTTTGCTTTGGCTGCAGCCCTTCATTATTTCTGGAGTTATTTCTCCATTGATCTCCAGTAGCATATTGGACACGTACAAGCCTGAGGAGTTCATCCTTCAGTGTCCTATCTATTTGCCTTTTCATATTGTTCATGGGGTTCTCAAGACAAGAATACTGAAGTGGTTTCCCATTTCATTCTCCAATGGACCACGTTCTGTCAGCCTTCTCCACCATGACCTGCCCGTCTTGGGTTGCCCTGTAGGCATGGCTTGGTTTCATTGAGTTAGACAAGGCTGTGATCCTAGTGTGATTAGATTGACTAGTTTTCTGTGAGTATGGTTTCAGTGTGTCTGCCCTTTGATGCCCTCTTGCAACACCTACCATCTTACTTGGGTTTCTCTTAACTTGGACTTGGGGTATCTCTTCACGGCTTCTCCAGCAAAGCACAGCCACTGCTCCTTACCTTGGACGAGGGGTATCTCCTTACCGCCGCTGTTCCTGACTTCAAGCTTCATGATAGCATGTGCTTATATATTGTTATACAGGGAAGCTTTAGGCAGAAAAATAAAGTTGAGTAAAAAAACGCCAAAATCAGATTCATAAGAGTAACTAAGGGAATAACAATCGTCATGGGGCCATAACAACAGTAACTAGGGGAATAGCAATCATCACAGGCCAGAAGACAATCTATGTATTGGAAATAGGAACATTACTAAGTAGTTTTACAGAAAAGTAAAAGGTTACTGAAAGGAATCTACATATGCATTCCATCTCATGACCTCAGTCCTGAGAACTGCATGCAGCTCTGCTCGTTCCTGTTTCCAGGAACTGATCAAGAACAGAAGGCCTTTGAGAAACAGAAAACAACATAAAGGATTCCTTAAAATTAAATGTTCCCTGACAGGATAGATCCTCTCGTCACCCTCCCTGACCTTGGACGTGGGCTAGCTCCTTTTGGCTGCTCCTGTGCTGTCTTGCATTTGTGCCTCCAGCAAAATGATATGGACCTAACAGAAGCAGAAGATAATAAGAAGAGGTGGCAAGGATACACAGAATAACTATACAAAAAATGATCTTCATGACCCAGATAATCATAATGGTGTGATCACTCACCTAGAGTCAGACATCCTGGAATGTGAAGTCAAGTTGGCCTTAGGAAGTATCACTATGAACAAAGATAGTGGAAGTGGTGGAATTCCAGTTCAGCTATTTCAAATCCTGAAAGATGATGCTGTGAAAGTGCTGCACTCAATATGTCAGCAAATTTGGAAAACTCAGCAGTGGCCACAGGCTTGGAAAAAGTCAATTTTCATTCCAATCCCAAAGAAAGAAAAAGCCAATGAATGCTCAAACTACCACATGATTGTGTTCATCTCACACATTAGTAAAGTAATGCTCAAAATTCTCCAAGCCAGGCTTCAGCAATACGTGAACCGTGAACTTCCAGATGTTCAAGCTGGTTTTAGAAAAGGCAAAGGAACCAGGGATCAAATTTCCACATTCGCTGATCATCGAAAAAAAGGAAGAGAGTTCCAGAAAAACATCTATTTCTGCTTTATTGACTATGCCAAAGCCTTTGAATGTGTGGATCACAGTAAACTCTGGAAAATTCTGAAAGATATGGGAATACCAGAACACCTGACCTGCCTCTTTAGAAACCTGTATGCAGGTCAGGAAACAACAGTTAGAACTGGACATGGGACAACAAACTGGTTCCAAATAGGAAAAGGAGTATGTCAAGGCTGTATGTTGTCATCCTGCTTATTTAATGTATATGCAGANTTAGAAAGATGGTAACGATAACCCTGTATGCAAGACAGCAGAAGAGATACAGATGTATAGAACAGGCTTTTGGACTCTGTGGGAGAGGGAAAGGGTGGGATGATTTGGGAGAATGGCATTGAAACATGTATAATATCATATATGAAATGAACCACCAGTCCAGGTTTGATGTATGATACTGGATGTTTGGGGCTGGTCCACTGGGATCACCCAGAGGGATGATATGGGGAGAGAGCAGGGAGGGGGGTTAAGGATGAGGAACACGTGTATACCTGTGGTGGATTCATGTTGATGTATGGCAAAATCAAAACAATATTGTAAAGTAATTAACCTCCAATTAAAGTAAATAAATTTATATTTTAAAAAAAGGAACAAAGGGAGAAAAATCAAATCAATAAAATTAGAAATGAAAATGGAGAGATCACAACAGACAACACAGAAATACAAAGGATCATAAGAGACTACTATCAACAATTATATGCCAATAAAATGAACAACATGGAAGAAATGGACAAATTCTTAGAAAAGTACAACTTTCCAAAACTGAACCAGGAAGAAATAGAAAATCTTAACAAACCCATCATAAACACAGAAACTGAAACTGTAACCACAAATCTTCCAGGAAACAAAAGCTCAGGTCCAGATGGCTTCACCACTGAATTGTACCAAAAATTTAGAGAAGAGCTAACACCTATCCTACTCAAACTCTTCCAGAAAATTGCAGAGGAAGGTAAACTTCCAAACTCATTCTATGAGGCCACCATCACACTAATATCAAAACCTGACAAAGATGCCACAAAAAAAGAAAACTACAGGCCAATATCACTGATGAACATAGATGCAAAAATCCTTAACAAAATTTTAGCAATCAGAATCCAACAACACATTAAAAACATCATACACCATGACCAAGTGGGCCTTATCCCAGGGATGCAAGGATTGTTCAATATCCACAAATCAATCAATGTAATACACGACATTAACCAATTGAAAAATCAAAGCTATATGATTATCTCAATAGATACAGAGAAAGTCTTTGAAAAAATTTAATATCCATTTATGAGAAAAACTCTCCAGAAAGCAGGAATAGAAGGAACATGTCTCAACATAATAAAAGCTATATATGACAAACGCACAGCAAACATTATCCTCAATGGTGAAAAATTGAAACCATTCCCCCTAAAGTCAGGAACAATACAAGGGTGCCCACTTTCACTGCTGCTACTCCCCATAGTTTTGGAAGTTTTGGCCACAGCAATCAGAGCAGAAAAAGAGGTAAAAGGAATCCAAATTGGAAAAGAAGAAATAAAACACTCACTGTTTGCAGATGACATGATCCTCTACATAGAAAACGCTAAAGACTCCACCAGAAAATTACTAGAGCTAAACCATGAATATAGTAAAGTTGCAGGATATAAAATCAACACACAGAAATCACTTGCATTCCTATACAATAATAATGAGAAAATAGAAAAAGAAATTAAGGAAAAAATTCCATTCACCATTGCAATGGAAAGAATAACATACTTAGGAATAAATCTACCTAAAGAAACTAAAGACCTATATATAGAAAACTATAAAACACTGGTGAAAGGAATCAAAGAGGACACTAAAAGATGGAGAAATATACCATGTTCGTGGATCGGAAGAATCAATATAGTGAAAATGAGTATACTACCCAAAGCAAACTATACATTCAATGTAATCCCTATCAAGCTACCAATGGTATTTTTCACAGAGCTAGAACAAATAATTTCACAATTTGTATGGAAATACAAAAAACCTCGAATAGCCAAAGCAATCTTGAGAAAGAAGAATGGAACTGGAGGAATCAACCTGCCTGACTTCAGGTTCTACTACAAAGCCACAGCCATCAAGACAGTATGGTACTGGCACAAAGACAGAAATATAGATCAATGGAACAAAATAGAAAGCCCAGAGATAAACCCATGCACCCATGGACACCTTATCTTTGACAAAGGAGGCAAGAATATACAATGGAGAAAAGACCATCTCTTTAACAAGTGGTGCTGGGAAAACTGGTCACCACTTGCAAAAGAATGAAACTAGAAAACTTTCTAACACCATACCAAAAAAAAAAAAAAAAAAAAAAC
>SJYT01038411.1:64960-94914 GCA_006410635.1 Cephalophus harveyi | reverse complement strand
TTTCTTAATTAATAGCTTTGAATATTTAATAAATAAAAAAATAATATTTAAAAATTAAAATGATATTAAGTATTAAATGATATTAAATATTTAATAAAGAAATATCCCAAGTTGCAAATAGTCAACACATATATATTAAGATAGATATATAGATAACCAGTATTTTAGGGATTACAGATGGAGAGCAGATTTGAAAATGGAACTTTCAAGTACTGATAATATGTTGTTGTTCAGTCACTCTGTTGTGTCCAACTCTTTTAGACCCTATGGACTGCAGCACGACAGACTTCCCTGTCCTTCACTGTCTCCTGGTGTTTGCTCAAATTCATGTCCACTGAGTTGATGATACTGGAGTGGGTTGCCATTTCCTACTCCAAATGATAAAATATTAGTAGCTAAAAATGTTATCTACCTTATGTGTTTATTTCTTGGCCTGTGGAGTTAGGCCTATTCAGTTTTGGATTCAGGTTCTGTCTCAGCAGCTCAGCAGTGACTCTGAGCCTGTTAATTAGTAGACTTGGCCCTCAGCATCCTTGTATGTATAACTGGGATACCAATATAATTTACTTGATGAGTTATTGGACAAAACAGAATGATACATAAAGAATAAAGGAAAACATCAGCTTCATAATAAATATTCAGTATATGGTATCTATTTTTCTTCTTATTAAATGATATGGGTTGATATTACAAAAGCAATGTATTTTGTGATATATGTAAACTGTAGAAGTTAATTATATTTCAAATGAAGATAGCCAGAAAATTTAGACCCTGTTAATATTTTTCTCCTCATTTTTCTATTATATATATTATAGTTGTTAATTGAGTTGAATAATTCTAAAAATTGAATGTCTACATCATCTTGAGTATGCAGAACTAACGTGTGTGTATTTAGTTACTCAGTCGTGTCTGGCTCTTCTCACTTCCATGGACTGTAACCACACAGACTCCTCTGACCATTAGATTCTCTAGGTAAGAATATTAGAATAGGTTGCCATTCCGTTGTCCAGGGGATCTTCCCAACCCAGGAACCAAACCTGGGTCTCCTGCATTGCAGGCAGATTCTTTATTGTCTAAGCTACAGGAGAAGCCCATAGGGAGCTAATATTGATTATCAAAATCAAGTATCCTCAAAATGAGCCAAAGTTTTAACAATGCCTTGGTCAACTGATAGTTATAGAATTGGCTTTCAGGTGACTTTAAAATTTATGTCATTATTATCACTTAATAAATTTTGATTATCAGTTCAGTTCAATTCAGTCGCTCAGTCGTGTCTGACACTTTGCGACTCCATGAATCGCAGCACGCCAGGCCTCCCTGTTCAGCACCATCTCACGGAGTTCACTCAGACTCACGTCCATCGAGTCCGTGATGCCATCCAGCCATCTCATCCTCTGCCGTCCCCTTCTCCTCCTGCCCCCAATACCTCCTAGCATCACAGTCTGTTCCAATGAGTCAACTCTTCTCATGAGGTGGCCAAAGTACTGGAGTTTCAGCTTTAGCATCATGCCTTCCAAAGAAATCCCAGGGCTGATCTCCTTCAGAATGGTTGGATCTCCTTGCAGTCCAAGGGACTCTCAAGAGTATTCTCCAATACCACAGTTCAAAAGCATCAATTCTTCGGCGCTCAGCCTTCTTCACAGTCCAACTCTCACATCCATACATGACCACAGGAAAAACCATAGCCTTGACTAGACGGACCTTAGTTGGCAAAGTAATGTCTCTGCTTTTGAATATACTATCTAGGTTGGTCATAACTTTTCTTCCAAGGAGTAAGCGTCTTTTAATTTCATGGCTGTGGTCACCATCTGCAGTGATTTTGGAGCCCCCAAAAAACAAAGTCTGACACTGTTCCCACTGTTTCCTCATCTATTTCCCATGAAGTGATGGGACCGGATGCCATGATTTTCGTTTTCTGAATGTTGAACTTTAAGCCAACTTTTTCGCTCTCCTCTTTCACATTCATCAAGAGGCTTTTTAGCTCCTCTTCACTTTCTGCCATAAGGGTGGTGTCATCTGGTTATCTGAGGTGATTGATATTTCTCCCGGCAATCTTGATTCCAGCTTGTGTTTCTTCCAGTCCAGTGTTTCTCATGATGTACTCTGCATAGAAGTTAAATAAGCAGGGTGACAATATACAGCCTTGACGTACTCCTTTTCCTATTTGGAACCAGTCTGTTGTTCCACGTCCAGTTCTAACTGTTGTTTCCTGACTTGCATACATATTTCTCAAGAGGCAGATCAGGTGGTCTGGTATTCCCATCTCTCTCAGAATTTTCCACAGTTTATTGTGATCCACACAGTCAAAGGCTTTGGGATAGTTAATAAAGCAGAAATAGATGTTTTTCTGGAACACTCTGGCTTTTTCCATGATCCAGCGGATATTGGCAATTTGATCTCTGGTTCCTCTGCCTTTTCTAAAACTGCTGAACATCAGGAAGTTCACAGTTCATGTATTGATGAAGCCTGGCTTGGAGAATTTTGAGCATTACTTTACTAGCATGTGAGATGAGTGCAATTGTGTGGTAGTTTGAGCATTCTTGGCATTGCCTTTCTTTGGGATTGGAATGCAAACTGACCTTTTCCAGTCCTGTGGCCACTGCTGAGTTTTCCAAATTTGCTGGCATATTGAGTGCCACACTTTAACAGTATCACCTTTCAGGATTTGAAATAGCTCAACTGGAATTCATTCACCTCCACTAGCTTTGTTCATAGTGATGTTTTCTAAGGACAACTTAACTTCACATTCCAGGATGTCTGGGTCTATACAGTATATCAACTATCTAATCGATCTTTCATTGCATATTTGTACTACAACTTCTTTATTAAACACTCTGTTGAACATTTAGGTACTTCCATGTCCTGGCCATTGTAAATAGTGTTATAATGAGTATTGGAGTTCATATATCCTTTCAAATTATGGTTTTTTCTGGATATATGCCCAAGAGTGGAGTTGCTGGGTCACATGGTAGCTCTATTTTTAGTTTTTTAAGGAACTTCTATACTGTGACTATAAAAGTTTAGATTTCCACAAACAGTATAGAAGAGTTCCCTTTACTCCACACCCTGTCTAGCATGTCTTGTTTGTAGAATTTTTGATGATGGCCTGTCTGACCAGTGTGAGGTGATACCTCATTGTAGTTCTGAATTGCATTTCTCTAATTATTAGTGATGTTAAGCATACATTTTGGTATGTGAGAATGCTTTGTAGGCTACTTGAAAAAGTGAAAAATGATGTGCTCATGGCATGTTTACACCTGTGTGGATTATCTCTTCTGCCCTCACAAGGAGAAAGGACATGAATAGCTTCCCTTTACAATATTTACCCAATATCATCTACATGGAAGGCATGTTCAAAGAATTTTATATGTATCAATTGAAAGAAAATTAGTTCATCTTCATTTTACAGAAAATTGAACTGTCTTTACACAGGAAGTGACATATCAGGTATTCAAACAGCCACTGTTTAAACTCACAACATACCTGCTGATCCAGCACATTATGCTGCCTCTTCACAAATGTGTCAATCCCAAGGTAGACTAATATTCACCAACAGTAAAACTGGATATTCCTGATGGCATATCACCTATTGCAAGACTCTAAATTCTATGCACATCCACCAATTAGTTCTCAAATGCTTTTTATCCATTGACATTAGTTTTGTACTGGCTAATGATCTTGAGTATATTCCAGGGGTTTGTAACTGAATGTTAATTGGTGTTTTCACTTTTAAATTGTCAATTGTATTGATAATATTTGGCTCTGAGGGTATGGATGATGCTAGACCAGAATAGATGTTATTTAGACAATTTTTTTTTTCAGTTTTCAATTTTCATATTTTAACAGACTTAGTAGTATTTAGAAGTTTCAAGTTAACCAAATTGAACACAAAGTTCATAGAATCCCCACTGGTCTCCTGTCTCACTCATGCCCAGCCTCCCCAGCTCTCAATCCCTGCCACATAGAAGTACATTTTGCAAAATCAATAAACCTACACAAATAATGACATATAATTATTATCCATGGTCCATAGTTTACCTTAGGGTTCATTCTTGATGATGTAAATTCAATTAGTTCAGGAAACATATAATGATATGTAGTCATCATTATATTATCACACAAGCCGTTTCCACTGACCTAAAAATCCTCTAGGGTCTATTGATTCATCCTTTCTTCTGCCATCCTCTTGCAATCACTGATCTATATACTGTCTCCACAGTTTTCCCTTTTCCAGAATGTCATGTAGTTGGAATCACACAGTATGTAAACCTTTTCAAGTTGGCTTCATTCACTTATTTCACTGTCTTTTCATGATTTATAGCACGATTAATTTTAGTGCTGAATAATATTACATTGTCTAGATGTACTATAGTTTATTTATCCATTCACCTACTAAAGAACATTGGGATTGTTGCCAACCTTTGGCAGTTACGAATAAGGCTGCTATAACATCCATGTTCAGGTTTTTGTGTGGACATAAGGCCTCATATCACTTGGGAGCACAATTACTGGATCATATCATAAGAGCATGTGTAGTTTCTAGGAAACTGTCACTCTGATTTCCAATGTAGTGGTACTATTTTGAATTTCCACCAGCAATGAATTAGAGTTCCTATTGCTCTATACCTTCACCAGCATTTGATATCATCAATATTTTAGATTTTAGCTATTCTAATAACTACATAATGCCATCTTTTCATATGACTATTTTCTATAAGTATATATTCTTTTGTAAGGTATCTATTTTAGATCTCTGACCATGTTTGAATTATTTTTTTTTTACTGTTGACTTTTAGGCTTTCTAGATGTGTATAAGAGACAGGTACATCATAAGAGGAATTTGCTAATCTTCTCATTTTCTTGACAGTATCTTTCATAGAGCAAAAGTTTTAAATGATGTCCAGAATACCAATTATTTCCTTCAAGTATCATGTCTTTAGTGTATATTTAATCATTGCCAAACACAAAACCACCTAGATTTTTTATACCTCCTAGAAGTTGTATAGTTTTCTGTTTTATATTTAGATTTATAAACCATTTTGAAAATATTTGTGAAGGATATAATGCACATGTCTATATATATTATATATGTATAATATATGTAAGATATATTTATATGTCTTATATGCATTAAATATCTACATAAAATCTATTTTTTTTGCATTTCAATGTCAGGTTTTTCCAGCATTCTTTGAAAGACTATTTTCACTCCTTTGTCAAAGATCAGTTAACTGCTCTGGGCTCTTCTGGGTTCACTTGTTATACCTGCCTATTCTTTTCCAATACCACACTTTCATGATTACTGTATCTTTGTAGTAAGTCTTAAATTCAAGTATTGTCAGTCTTCCTCTGCCTTTTCTAAAGCCAGCTTGAACATTTGGAAGTTTTCAGTTCACATACTGTTGAAGCCTTGCTTGAAGAATTTTGAGCATTACTTTGCCAATGTGTGAGATGAGTGCAATTGTGCAGTAGTTTGAACATCTTTGGCATTGCCTTTCTTTGGGAATGTTATAGGTTCAACTTTGTAACAGGTTAATTTCTCCAAAAAGTAGAATCTGAGACTGAGATTTGCATGCAGAAATTATACTGGGGAATGCTCTTAAAAACTATAACTCTGAATGTTACTATGCTTATGCCTAAGTATTTCACATTGTGGTGCTAATATAAATGTTATTGTATTCTGAATTTTAAATTTCAATTTTCCATGCTGGTAATAAAGGAAAGAGATTGACATCTACATATTAAACTTGTATTTTGTGATTCTGTTATAATTGCTTATTGGTTATGGTTATTTGGTGATTTATTGTATGTCAGAATGAAGTTTAAAGACAATAAAAATAAAACTACCCTGTGTACAAGCAAGTCAATACAAACAACCAAGAGAAGAATGACTGCGTATAGGTGCATCCGTCCCACTATCCAACAAAATATCTTCTGTAGTATTCCTTGTTTCCTGATACTGAGTATTCTTCCACAATTGTATCCCCCTAGCTTATTTATGTATCGTGGACTGTGAGATACCAGATCTGTGGACTCAGATCTCTCTCTGTGAGTGAGAAAAATATGAATGACCTGGTAAAGCATAAACAGATCTCCTAATTGAAACTTACTGTTTCAACTCTGAGCTTCCCTGGTGGCTCAACGGTAAAGAAATCTGTCTGCTATGCAGACGGTGATAGAGACGTGGGTTTGATCCCCGGATCAGGAAGACCCCTTCCAGGAGGGCATGACAACCCACTCCAGTAATCTTGCCTGGAGAATTCCATGGATAGAGGAGCCTGGCGGGCTACAGTCCATAGGACTGCAAAGAGTTGGGCATGACAAGCGACTAAGCGTGGGCACACACAGACATTTCAACTCTAGCAATCTTGGTAACTTAGCCAAGTAGAAAATGGTCAGAAGTTTGCTGCTGCTTTGTGACTGCTGTTATAGACAGCCATAGATTACTCCCTGACCTTTGTTCCCATATATTTGAGGAAAAAAAAATTGTAGTCTATGACTTTCATATCTTCCTTTTGTCAGTTTGTATAACACTCTGGCAAGTACCACCACTTATCAGTGGAGATGGCAACTTACTGAAAAGTTGGAAGTGAGTCATTCAGTCATGTCTGACTCTTTGTGACCCCATGGACAATGCAGTCCATGAAATACTCCAGGCCAAAATACTGGAGTGGGTAGGCTTTTCCTTTGACAGAGGATCTTCCCAGCCCAGGGGTCAAACCCAGGTCTCCTGCATGGCAGGTGGATTCTTTACCAGCTGAGCCACAAAGGAAGCCCCCCAATATTGGAGTGGGTGGAAGGGTATCTTCCTGACCCAGGAAAAGACCTGAGTCTCCTGCATTGCAGACAGATTCTTTACCAACTAAGCTATCAGGGAAGCCAGCAGCCTTCTATCCAAGCCTACTAATGGACATATTGATGTTGCTAAGCCAGTTATATAGAGATAAATTTCTTACTATGACAGGAGTATAGGCACTTGCAACAGGCACTTGCAACAGCCACTTGTTTCCTAACAAAATTGAAGTATAAACTCTGAGTTATTTACTTAAGATTCTATAACCAAGTTTACATCCCAATTTTGGCTTAACTAAATCATTTTCCATCTTATTGTATTCTTGGCTTTCAGCCACTGATGAGGAAAAGTCATACAACCATTGCAAATTGTTTCTAGGATGAATCAAAGCCTTCAAAATATACAGACTTACAAATAAGCCAAAGCCTTTGATGTGTGGATGACAATAAACTGTTGAAAATTGTTAAAGAGATGGGAATACTAGACCACTTGACCTGCCTCTTGAGAAATCTGTATGCAGGTCAGGAAGCAACAGTTAGAACTGGACATGGAACAACAGACTGGTTCCAAATAGGAAAAGAAGTACGTCAAGGCTTTATATCCAACCAGTCCATCCTAAAGGAGATCACTCCTGGGTATTCATTGGAAGGACTGATGTTGAAGCTGAAACTGCAATACTTTGGCCACCTGATATGAAGAGCTGACTCATTGGAAAAGACCCTGATGCTGGGAAAGATTAACAGCAGGAGGAGAAGGGGACAACAGAGGATGAGATGGTTGAATGGCATCACTGACTCAAAGGACATGGTTTTGGGTGGACTCCTGGAGTTGGTGATGGACAGGGAGGCCTGGAGTACTGCGGTTCATGGGGTCGCAAAGAGTCAGACATGACTGAGCGACTGACCTGAACTGAACTAATATGACAATTCTTAACTCTAAGATTTGATTCAACTTTGTAACAGGTTAATTCCTCCAGAAAGTAGATTCTGAGGCTGAGATCTGAATGCAAAACTTCTCCTTGGAAATGCTCTTAAGAGCTATAACTCTGCGGGGTTGCAGCACTGCAGCTGTAATGGCTTTTCAGAGTTGAGGCCTGAAAACAGAACATGAGGTCTTCATGTTTTCATTGATATATCATCTTTTCCTCTGCAATTCCCTAAGGAAAACGTTCCATTCTTCTTATAACTTCCTAAAACTCAGCTGTACAAGGACAATATGAGGCACTGGGGTCAGATAATAGTCACGACTCTACCACTTATTAGACATACTACTTTATGTCTTTTGGATTGAATTTCGTCATCTGTAGAATTAAGGGATGTAAATAACGATTCTACATCTAAAATGCCCTGTGAATGTGCTTAAACAATCACAGGTGAAATGCAATGATGGCTATGACCCTCAATGATATAGTACTTGGGTGGAGAAAAAGAAACAGTTATATAAATAAAATAATATTTAAGATATGGAATGGATTTATGACAATTTATTGTGAAAATTCCTCTATCTTGTTTCATGCTTGAAACATTCCCTAATGAAAAGTATATGAAAAAGATCTGCTTCTAAAAGTCTATTTTCTATATTTTGCTTACAAAAGTATTGATTAAAAAGGTAATGTAAAAGATAAGGCTCATTTTCCTAATCTACTCTATAAACCACATCCAAAATTTCTGTCATGTGAGCATATAAAACAACAACATAAACATCTCAAGAATTTCAAGTTTTCCTAGTATTGAAAGTTTAGATTTTTCTCGTTAAAAATTAGTACTTTGTTACTTCATCACCTCTGAAAAACAGAGCTATGGCTTCTTATTCATAAGTGAAGAGACTCTCTCCAGCCATTAAAATTGTATTAAATTCTATGTCTACTCTAGTAATTTATGATTACTTTAAACTCAAAATATATCCTTATAATTGTGATGCTATGCTCAAAAGTAAACTGAAATAAGAAATTACATGCTTTTTCATATTCTTCATAAAGACATTCATATAACATTAAAAAAAATAAAAAATAAAAATAAAACTCTTTCCAGCTTTTCTTGTTTTCTAGGTGTGACTTAGTAAGTTATAATTGCCTTAATCCATTAAATTTCTTCTGTGCTCATTCTTGTTATTGATTTGCCTTTGGTTTTCTTTTCTTTTTCAAGGTAGTCTTTTATAATTACCTGACAGCAAGGTTCAGTACATAACATAGAGAAATTCCTTTAATACCCAGATAATGGTAATTTTAATGATGATTATAAAAGAGAAGAATAACAGCTTTTATTATAGAAAACATTAGAAAGTATGAAATAGAAATAAGTCTATCTTCAGTGAGATATTACTTTATACAAATATAACCAAATATATTAAAAAGTAAAATTCACTATTTCCTGCTCAGATGTGTGCTGACTATACTATTTAATCTTCCTGGTGACTCTCCCAGGCCACAGATTAGTTTCTTAAAATGATTTGTAAATTGTTGTGGAATTCAACAGGAATATACAAAAAGAATGCATTTTTACTTTAGCAGCAAATCCTTATTTGAACCAGGTACTCAGTGAAGCAATAGCACATCAGAAAAAAATTAAAATGCCTATGAAATGTGAAGGGGTAATAGAAACAAAGGTTGCCTGTAGCATAGTGTACAGCACTAGGCAAAATTGTGTTTCTTGCACACACTTAGATCTTGGTTTTTTCATGACTGTAAGACAACCCCATAGATGAGGTGGCTTATAAAACAATAAAAATTTATGTTCACAGTTCTGGAGGCTGGGAAGTCCAAGATCAAGGTACTGGCAGATGAAGTGTTTGGTGAGAGCCTCCTTCCTGGTTCACAGATTTCAATCTTTCTGTTGCGTCTTCACATGAAGGAAAGGGCTTCCCTGGTGGCTCACATGGTAAAGAATCTGCCTGCAAAGCAGAAGACCTGGGTTCAGTCCCTGGGATGGGAGGATCCCCTGGAGGAGGGCATGGTGACTCACTCCAGTATTCTTGCCTGGACAATCCCATGGACAGAGAAGCCTGGCATGCTGCAGTCCATAGGGTTGAAAAGAGTTGGACACAACCGAGTGACTAAGCACTCATGCATACATGAAGGAAAAGCAAGAGAGCCTTGTGGCTATTTTTTTTTAATAAGAAATTAATCCTGTTCATTAATACTGACAACAAAGGTCCATCTAATCAAAGCTATGGTTTTTCCAGTAGTCATGTATGGATGTGAGAGTTGAACTATAAAGAAAGCCGAGCGCTGAAGAATTATGCTTCTGAACTGTGGTGTTGGAGAAGACTCTTGAGAGTCCCTTGGACTGCAAGGAGATTCAACCAGTCCAGCCTAAATGAAATCAGTCCTGAATACTCATTGGAAGGACTGATGTTGAAGCTTAAACTCCAATACTTTGGCCACCTAATGTGAAGAGCAGACTCATTGGAAAAGACCCTGATGCTGGGAAAGATTGAAGGCATGAGAAGAAGGGGACGACAGAGGATGCGATGGTTGGATGGCATCACCAACTCAATGGACTTGAATTTGAGCAAGCTTCAGGAGTTGGTGATGGACAGGGAAGCATGGCATGCTGCAGTCCACGGGGTCACAAAGAGCTAGACATGACTGAGTGACTGAATTGGACTGAACTGAATCCTGTTCATGAAGGTTCCACCCTCATGACCTAATCACCTTGCACTAATCACACTGTAGGTTGGGACTTGAACATATACATTTTAGTGGGACACAAACATTGAGTCCATAGCACCTACATATGAAGCAGGAGGATAGCAGACTGTTATCCTCTCCTTTCCCTGTATGAGAAAACGTTAAAACAACTATGATGGGAAAGTAATTAGTATAGGAAAAAACATTTAATTATAAAATTAATTATAAAAAACTTTTAATATTTATCTTCAGTTCTAAAAATAGCTCTCATCCTGCTAGGATCTTCTTTCTCAACTGTGATTACTTATTTATTTTGGAAATTCCTTCTCCCCAAAATAGTTGCAGTGTTCATTACACATGAGTATTCACACACACACACACACACAATGTCACAATATATTTTCTAAACCCCATGATATATAAAATGTACATAAATTGGAGAAAATATTATATTAATTTTTCATACATATCCTGTGGACAGGAAAACAACCTACCAGAGATTTGTCTAATGAGAGTTAAAAGATATAGAAGTTTTCTAAAGTATAAGTCCTTCTAAAGATCACAGCATCCAGAGAGAAACAGAGGAATGTGTCCTTAATATGAGTGAAAGTTGAAGGTGGATTGTTTAGGATTTTAGGATTTGAATAGTTGTAGGGCTAACAAACCAAGAACAATGATGCAAAGGTTACAGGCATTGTTTGAAAGATGGGAAAATTGTCTCATACATTTATATTTAAAAGTTTTCAACGATTGTTATACTGAGATAAATTAGCACTTCTTTCTCTGGAAGTCAATGCCATCTCTCTGAAAAATGGAAATCTTGCTAAATTGAGCTCATATAAACCTTAGATATCCCATCTTGATAGTAACTCAAATACCAATTGCTTTATGAAACATATATATAATATGTGCAAAGCACTATGCTGGGCAAAGGCATGTAAATATATATGCAAACATACTTCCCTTGCTCTTGAAGACTATGCAAACTGAAAATAAGAGCAGACATAACCCAATATTGTAACAAAGGGTGCAAAATAACACATGACAAGATACATATATCGCTCCAGTGTATGGGAATTTAGAAGAGGACTAGATTAATTCTGACTGGGGGGAAATTTTCATGGTGGCAGAAGGATTTGAATTGGGATTATGGTATTAAAAAATATGGATTTAAGGAGGATTAATATTCTAGAAAAGTGATTGTATAGGCCCAAAACAATAAATCAGGAAGATGAAAGCAGTATGTAAGGAGTTTGTTTAGTTTGATTAAAATTAAAATTCAGTGATGAGGAAAAATGATTGCTACTTTGGAATAGATTTGTGGGGGCATTTTAACAGGCAAGCTATGAATTGCTGATTTCAGCACTGACACAAGTAGTGTTACAGTGTATGAAGATAAATAACTACAGTTAAAAGATATTACTTTGTTGTGTAAGGATAGAAAAACAGATTCTGTGTTGTGACAAATGTTTACAAAGACTATGAGATTTTGAATTTATCTAATATTCAGCTTCTGATAGTCAGTCTACATAAAAGTTTGCTGAATTTATCTGCTTCCGGTTTGGTTCTATTTGCAAAGGTGCTGAAAATATCTGACTAGTTTATTAGGTCTCATAAGACCAGACCACCTGATCTGCCTCTTGAGAAATCTGTATGCAAGTCAAGAAGCAGCAGTTAGAACTGGGCACAGAACAACAGACTGGTTCCAAATAGGAAAAGGAGTACATCAAAGCTGTATATTGTCACCCTGCTTATTTAACTTATATGCAGAGTACATCATGAGAAACGCTGGGCTGGATGAAGCACAAGCTGGAATCAAGATTGCCAGGAGAAATATCAATAACCTCAGACAAGCAGATGACACCACCCTTATGGCAGAAAGTGAAGAGGAACTAAAAAGCCTCTTGATGAAAGTGAAAGAGGAGAGTGAAAAAGTTGGCTTAAAGCTCAACATTCAGAAAACTAATATTATGGTATCTGGCCCCATCACTTCTTGGGAAATAGATGGGGAAACAGTGGAAACAGTGTCAGACTTTATTTTTCTGGGCTCCAAAATCACTGCAGATGGTGATTGCAGCCATGAAATTAAAAGATACTTACTCCTTGGAAGGAAAATTATGACCAACCTAGATAGCATATTGAAAAGCAGAGACATTACTTTGCTAACAAAGTTCCATTTAGTCAAAGCTATGGTTTTTCCAGTGGTCATGTATGGATGGGAGAGATGAACTGTGAAGAAAGCTGAGTACCGAAGAACTGATGCTTTTGAACTGTGGTGTTGGAGAAGACTCTTGAGAGTCCCTTGGATTGCAAGGAGATCCAACCAGTCCATTCTAAAGGAGATCAGTCCTGTGCGTTCTTTGGAAGAACTGATGCTAAAGCTGAAACTCCAGTACTTTGGCCACCTCATGTGAAGAGTTGACTCACTGGAAAAGACCCTGATGCTGGGAGGGATTGGGAGCAGGAGGAGAAGGGGACGACAGAGGATGAGATGGCTGGATGACATCACTGACTCGATGGACATGAGTTTGAGTGAACTCCGGGAGTTGGTGATGGACAGGGAGGCCTGGCGTGCTGTGATTCATGGGATCGCAAATAGTCGGACACATGACTGAGTGACTGAACTGAACTGAACTGAGACTTAATTATGTTGTTGGTGTTTAAAACGAATCTCAGAACTCCAGGGCACTGAGATACCCTGGCCAAAGAAGGAATCCCCTTGGAGATTCTCTGTTAGAACATTTCAGTGTCAATTGCAAAGAATGTTCTCAGGACATGGTTTTGAGATGCTATGCCAACTTTCTATGGACATTAACTGCTAACGTACTTCTGAAAGTTTAAAGGGGTTATTGAAAAAGATGCACATGGGTGTAACTGTAGTACTTGTGTTGATTTAACTCACTGGGAAATGATTTCACTAGGGTCATCCTATTAAGCAGCACATAGATTTTATCAAACTACTTCTAGAAGGATCTTTCTGGAAATTCTGTCCTCTTGCTTTTCACCTCTTTCTAGGATTTTAAAGCATGAGATATCAGAGTCAGAATACAAATTTTTGTTCTAAGAAATAGGGGCATTTGGCATATATACTCTGAAAACATTCTTATTCACAATTCTACATCTTATAACCTTAGGAAGCTATAGCTTAAAAGGTCTCACTAGACCCTGCTATATCTAAGGATACCATGAAGAACAGTTGTAGTAGTCATGCATGCTCAGTTGTGTCCAACGCTTTGCACCACACAGACTGTAGCCCATCATGCTCCTCTATCCATGGGATTTTCCAGGCAAGAATACTGGAGTGGGTTGCCATTTTCTACTCCAGGGAATCTTTCTGACACAGGGACTGAACCCATGTTTCCTGAGTTTCCTGCATGCAGGCAGATTCTTTAGAGCTGTAAACATGAAACTTCATTAGAAGTTTCAATAGAGGTAGTATCAATTGCAGAGATTCTAGGTCCACTGAGTTCACTTTCAAGGCAAACATGTTATATACTTTAGCATTTCCCAAAAATGCATCCATCAGTGTAAAATACAGTATGAAAATTACTATATCATTTAGCATGTATTTATTTGAAAATTTACTGAAAAAAATGAAATACCTTAGGCATTAGTTTTAAAGCATCAATAAACAACAATAAGCAGAAAGAAACAACATTTTCACTAATCACTTCAACTGTCCTTCTATTAATGAGTATTATCTTTAGCTGTCACCCTATTACTCTCTAGCTTTCATCCCCATACACTTACTTTTAAGAAGAAAAGTAAATAAATATATTCTCTCTAAAAGACAGATTATAGAGAAACTTATAATTATTAGTTTATGACTAGAGAACAGAATCATCTGGGGGTTCAGAGAGCAAAGCATCAATTTATTATTGAATTGAATATTTCATTTCTTTTTCTCCCTTGGCCCTTGTGTTGGAAGAATAAGTGTAGAAAATGAGAGAGTCAAAGTAAGTACATCAATTCAAAAGGAAAGAGAAGACACAGGCCCTTAAAATAATTAGTGTAAATATGATATTTTTGACTATTTAAAATCTTAGTCAACACTGGGATCTTGCATGAAAGAGAACACAAAACACTTCAAAAGAAAAATTAATTTAGTGAATGGATTTATTTGGTTTGAAGAAACAGCTATCAGTTTGACATATTTTAAATATACATCAACTTATTATCTTCATAATAGGTGAAAAATAAATTGGAACACTATCTTAAGTGTTGATTAATTTCTATTATGTATTTATCATTATATTAAAATTTATGATTTAAATGTTTGGAAATCGAATAAAGTATCGACATAATCAAGGAAAAACTTAATTGTTCACCAAGCTGTTTGTAGAAAAACCAGCCATTTAGTAATGTTTAACAAAGAACATATCGTAATTTATACACACACATAATATGATACATGCAATCACAGACAAAGCCATAGAAAAGAAAAGCAGGAGGGGGTGAAGAGGAAGAAAGAATTTGACGAGCAGGTTATTTTTTGAGTGGCCTCATCTTTGTTTATAAGACTTTGTTAAGAAAAAAGCCAGGCCTCTGATATAGCATGGTCACTTTTTATATTATCTCTCTGTGTCTCTTTCTTTCTCTCTCTCTCTCTTTTTTTTTAAACAATTGCTTTCTTACCCTTGACTTGCCCTGTGGCACATTCTTTCAACTCCTCTCAAGGTCTAAAATAATGAAACATAAATATCTCCTAAAATGTGTATTAACTATATTTTAAACAATGCAATATGCTTGTTAGTTTTGTTTAAAAATCCCTCTCAGTGTAGTGGGACAAAACAGTATGTAAATAAATTCCTTCAAAATGGTGTTTGTAATAATAATCATAATTAAACATGGCAGCTATCAGTGAAATCATGAGATTCTATGGGGACTCACTGGCTTTTATTCTTTCTAGATAACTGTACAATTAATAAAAGTGGTTTATTGTCAACACTGTATGGAAATTATTCACAAACATTCTAATGAGGTTATTCTTACAAAAGGATAAAATTAAACTTGACAATTATCATGTTTTGCTAATTGTTTTCTAGACATCCAGAATGCATTTTGATAAGGCCTTTTCATTTCAATTCTATCAGTTTTTCTGAGCAACTCCAGTTTGTATAGAGAAGTATGTTTCAGTCCTAATAAAAGAAAATGGTTTTTCAGCCTCAAATTCTTTAAGCAATTTGAACAGAAGGCAGACAGAGCTGTGCAGAACTCCTTCAGGGGTTGTAAAGTAAATGTCCATTATGACCTTTTGAAATCTGAGGCAGGAAAAATAAAATCAGGGGCATGAAAATAGACAAATGGGAATTCTCAGTGGTTTCATGGGGATTACCCATTCAAGATATAGGATGTAATTGTATTTGTTGACACAATACTGAATGAATAGAAAATGGTACTTTTCATTTGGAAAACAAAACATGAATTGATTTATTTGAATAAAACAATTTATGAAGTTTTTTTGTTAAGTCCTATGGAGAAAATTGCTTTATAATAACTGAATGCTGTTATTAACTAACATTTAGGGAAATTTTTGTATATGTGGCTGGGGTTTTTATCTTTTTAAAACTGTGTGATTCAGATAAATTCAAACAAAATATAAGCCTAATTACTAGGACAATAGTTGGATTTTCTTGCCAACTGGCATGAATAAGTATAGTGCATTCAGCAATTTGGCTGACTTGGAAAGATCTTCTGGCACTAGAGTGTAAGGGTCAATTTAATTTAAGGCTATAGTATTCTGATCTAGGCTTAAGTGACACTGACTCTCCCAATATATAATTAAATTCTCTTGATGGTGATCTTTCACATGAGAATTGTAGCTGTCTATAAATAATTGGGCTTCCCTGGGGGCTCAGAGGTTAAAGCATCTGCCTCCAATGCTGGAGACCCAGGTTCAATCCCTGGGTTGGGAAGATCCTCTGGAGAAAGAAATGGTAATCCACTCCAGTATTCTTGCCTGTAGAATTCCATGGACAGAGAAGCCTGGTAGGCTACAGCCCACGGGGTCGCAAAGAGTTGGACACGACTGAGTGACTTCACTATACTATAAATAATGCACTGAACATGTGCATTTGGAAAATACTTCAAATTTTATTGCTTATAGAGATAGAAGGGCCCTGCAGTCATGTATTTAAGTAAAATAATTCTCTTATTAAATACATTTCAATGCAGTATTTTTAATAGCAGCTATACAGAAAAGTATTTAATTTTCATATTAAAATTATCTCCTTAAAAATGTTTCTCTTCAAAAATTAAAATGGAGATAATTTTAAAATTATCTCAAAAATTAAATGGAGATACAAAAAAAGTATGATTTTCCTAATGAATTGACCAAATTTAAAGAAAAACAAAATGAATGCAATAGTACACTCATAGTTAAGAATCCAAAAGTGGAATTTAACAAAGATTTATTTTGTTAATTTTTAAAAACAATTTTTATGCTGTGATATTTTTTTAATGATTCTTGACTTTCCTTAGCTCAAAATACCCTAGTATTAGGAAATGAAAAGTTCCATTATTTATAGCTAAGTGCACAGACAAATGGCTAATGTCCTCAGAAGTCAGGTTACCTTTGGTTTCTGTTTTTTTTTTTTCCCTTTTAATTAAGAGGGGGGAAACATCCCCCTCTCAGTTATTTGACTGATTTTGCAACCTCCCTCTTAAGAATGGAGGATAACAGGGTTATTCCCCATGAGTGACTCCATCACTTTACTCATGTCTAAACTATTTTTATAGCTTGGCCATTATCCAGAATTCTAACAGCAAGAATACCAACAAAACTCATGGTGTTTTGTCATGACTGAATTGCCTGACTGTTCAACCCACCAAAAGGCGGGTTGATATATGGAAAGAATAGTAGTGTTTTGGGTCATCAGAGCACTCAGGTTTCATATGTTCTGGTTTCAATAAGGTCTCAAAGATTTCCCAAACCTTTGAAGTGTTTAAAAGTGTCCAAAAGTTTAAAAGTGTCCACACATACTCATATACACACCCAAAGTAACATAATGTGAATTTCCGAATCATCAACATGAAAGCAATAAACTATATAGCATGTTGGCAAAATACAGAGAAAGGCATTTGAACTTACTTTTAAAATGGCACAGCATTTAATTATATAGAGTTTACAAACTGTGAGGAGTATGCTAATTGAATGTGTGTATTCTCTCTGTTGAAATTCTTCAATAGCCTTGTGAGATAAGTATTATTGTACTATAACTTATAATATAGAACATGAAATAGAATATAGAAATAATAATTCAGAAGTTATTCTACAATTTTAAATGTATATCATGGATGGGGAAGCAGACACAGAAAAATTAAGTTAGTAATCAAAGTTCACAGACAGAGTGAAGAGCGGAACAGTAACTTGAACTCAGGCAGTCTGATTCTAAAAATTGCACTTTTAGCCACTAAATTATGTAGCCTCCTATTTCTAATCCAATAAGCAATTTGTTAACACAACATTTTATATATTTTAAGAAAAATCATAAATTCTAATCTGAATTTTTGGTAACTCACAGATATTCTATTTATTTTCTAAACCATTCCATATACTTTCTAGAGAGGAGATGTACAGCCAAGCTACATATGTATAATTATTTTCATTATACATTCTACTAAGGAAAATTATTGCTTAGTTTTAAACTGAAAAAGGTGTTTTTAATAATTTAAATATCTAAACTCATCAGTTAAAATGTTTGTATCTACTGGATTTATAAAGTTAAATCAACTTATTTTCCAATTAACAGAGCTTATCCAATTTTCAAAATGTAGTGTTATGATTCATTTTCTAAACTGTGCTACTATAATGGGTAGAGGGAAGATATTTTTCCCAATGAAGAATACATTTAACTTGGAGAGCCGAAATGTCTATATCAATTTTACAAATTTGGTTTATACTTAGAAAATAACATCAGATTGCAGGCCCATTTCAAAGTAGTTTATCTCCAGCATAACACATTGCCATTTATATTTGTCATTATGTCTCCAGTAGATGTATTTTATGTACTGTACAGGAGATTTGATTTGTATAATTTTTTTTTTTAAAGTCTGAACTACATTTTCCTGTGGTTTTGTAACTAAGCAGTTTTGCTCTTTAACACCTGATATCTGCTGTCACCTTGTGGTAGTAAACTCTGAAAGCTAAGCTAAAATATTATGGTTGGTTGTAAAAGTCATAGTACAATTATCATGAGACTCAAACCTCAATTAAAATAATGATAAAATACATCTTTGAAAAAGGTATTAAAATTACAGAAACCTGCTTCTGCAAGATGGAAAATAAATCACCTATATCCTATAAATATTAGTTTTCAGAAATACTCATTTAAGCAATCCTTAGAAAGCATTTGAACTCAAAACATATGTCATCCTCTGTAAGACCAATGTGAACGTTATGTCTAGTATTATACAAAAGAATTAAAATTTGCAGACTAAAAATGACTCAGAAACTATTGGTCTTGATTTTTAACAACTGGGCTTGTATACTAGTGTGAGAGTAATTGTATATCAACTGTATGTTTTGTAGAATCCTAAGATTTATAATAATTTATATTCATACTAGTGTTAAGTATAATGTATAGGAAGAAACTAGAAATTACTTAACTTGGACTAAGTCAGAAGTTATTGATCAGGTCAAAATTTGATCCTGTCTGTATCATTTTGGGCAAGTCACTGAATTTTTTCATATAAATTTATTTTATATGTCAAATCTCAGAAATAACTGATGTATATGTTTTAATATTAAACTGCTCCATTAAATTTAAATGTCATTCAAAAAAGACAGATTGATAAAGTAGATTTAAAAAATGACTGAATTATATGAGTATGAGGAAAGATAGCATCACCCTCTCTATAAGCAAACTGGGAGTTATTGAAGGACAGGGGAGCCTGATGCGCTGCAGTCTATGGGGTCACAAAGAATAGGACATGACTTGGCAATTGAAAACACACCTCATATTCAACAATATAGGAAGATTGAAAGTAAAACATGGAATAAGACATTCCATGAAAACATTAATTTTCTTTAATAGTGGCTGTAGTAATATCTGAAAAAAAAAAAAGACTGTAGTGCAAAGAAAATTACTAGAGCTACAGGGAAACTGAATAATGATAAAAGGGTCAGTTCACTAGTCAAATTTAATAGTTTTATCAGTTCAGTTCTGTTCAGTCACTCATCATGTCCAACTTTTTGCAACTCTGTGGACTGCAACATGCCAGGCCTCCATGTCTGTCACCAACTGCCAGAGTTTACCCAAACTCATGTCAATTGAGTCGGTGATGCACCCAATCATCTCATCCTTTGTTGCCCCCTTCTCCTCCCACCTTCAGTCTTTCCCAGCATCAGGCTTTTTCCAATGAGTCAGGCTCTTTTCTTCACATCAGGTGGCCAAAGTATTGCAGTTTCAGCTTCAACATCAGTCCTTCCAATGAACACCCAGGACTGATCTCCTTAGGATGAACTGATTGGATCTCCTTGCAGTCCAAGGGACTCTCAAGAGTCTTCTCCAACACCACAGTTCAAAAGCATCAATTCTTCGGTGCTCAGCTTTCTTTATAGTCCAACTCGCACATCCATACATGACTACTGGAAAAACCACAGCGTTGACCTGACGGGCCTTTGTCGGCAAAGTAATGTCTCTGCTTTTCAATTTGTTGTCTAGGTTAATCATAGCTTTTCTTCCAAGGAGCAAATATCTTTTAATTTCGTGGCTGTAGTCACCAGCTGCAGTGATTTTGGAGCCCCCCCCCCCCCCCAAATAAAGTCTGTCACTGTTTCCCCATCTATTTGCTATGAAGTTATGGGGCCAGATGTCATGATCTTAGTTTTCTGAATGTTGAGTTTTAAGTCAACTTTTTCACTCTCCTCTTTCACTTTCATCAAGAGGCTCTTTAGTTCTTTTTTGTTTTCTACCATAAGGGTGGTGTCATCTTCATATCTGAGGTTATTGATATTTCTCCAGGTTATCTTGATTCCAGCTTGTGTTTCATCCAGCACAGTGTTTCTCACAATGTACTCTGCATATAAGTTAAATAAGGAGGGTAACAGTATACAGCCTTGATGTATTCCTTTCCCTATTTGGAACTAGTCTGTAGTTCCATGTCCATTTCTACCTGTTGCTTCCTGACCTACATACAGATTTCTCAAAAGGCAGGTCAGGTGGGAATACCAGACCTGGTATTCCTCTTTCAGAATTTTCCACAGTTTATTGTGATCCACACAAAGGCTTTGGCATAGTCAATAAAGCAGAAATAGATGTTTTTCTGGAACTCTCTTGCTTTTTTCATGATCCAGCAGATGTTGGCAATTTGATCTCTAATTCCTCTGCCTTTTCTAAATCCAGCTTGAACATCTGGAATTTCAGGGTTCACGTAATGTTGAAGCCTGGCTTGGAGAATTTTGAGCATTAATTCTAGCATGTGAGATGAGTGCAATTGTGCAGTAGTTTGAGCATTCTTTGGCATTGCCTTTCTTTGGGATTGGAATGAAAACTGACATTTTCCATTCCTGTGGCCACTGCTGAGTTTTCCAAATTTGCTGGCATATTGAGTGCAGCACTTTCACAGAGTCTTCTTTCAGGATTTGAAATAGCTCTACTGGAATTCCATCACCTCCACTAGCTTTGTTTGTAGTGATGGTTCCTAAGGCCCACTTGACTTCAAATTCCAAGATGTCTGGCTCTAGGTGAGTGATCACACCATCGTGATTATCTGGGTCATGAAGATGTTTTTGTATAGTTCTTCTGTGTATTCTTGCCACTTCTTAATATCTTCTGTTTCTATTAGGTCCATACCATTTCTGTCCTTTATTGTGCCCATCTTTGTATGAAATGTTCCCTTGTTATCTCTAATATTCTTGAAGAGATCTCTAGTCTTTCCCATTCTATTGTTTTCCTCTATTACTTTTCATTGATCATTGAAGAATGCTTTCTTGTCTCTCCTTGCTATTCTTTGGAACTCTGCATTTGAATGGGTATATGTTTCCTTTTCTCCTTTGCCTTTCTCTTCTCTTCTATTCACAGCTATTTGTAAGGCCTCCTCAGACAACCATTAGTCCTTTTTGCATCTATTTTCCTTGAAGATGGTCTTGATCCCTGCCCCCTGTACAATGCCATGAAGCTGTGTCCATAGTTCTTCACACACTCTGTCTATCTGACCAAATATCTTGAATCTATTTGGCACTTCCTCTATATAATCATAAGAGATTTGATTTAGGTCATACCTGAATGGTCTAGTGGTTTTCCCTACTTTCTTCAATTTAAGTCTGAATTTGGGTGCAAGGAGTTCATGGTCTGAGCCACAGTCAGCTCGTGGTTTTTTTATTCTGACTGTATACAACTTCTCCATCTTTGGCTGCAAAGAATATAATCAACCTGATTTCAGTATTGACCATCTGGTGATGTTCATGTTGTAGAATCTTCTTTTGTGTTGTTGAAGTGGGTGTTTATTATGACCAGTGTGTTCTCTTGGCAAAACTCTATTAGCCTTTGCCCTGCTTCATTTTGTACTCCAAGGCCAAATTTGCCTGTTACTCCAGGTGTTTCTTGACTTCCTAACTTTGCATTCCAGTTCCCTATAATGCAAAGAACATCTTTTTTTGGTTTTAGTCCTAGAAGGTCGTGTAGGTCTTCATAGAACCATTCAGCTTCAGCTTCTTCAGCATTACTGGTCAAAGCATAGACTTCGATTACTGTGATATTGAATGGGCTGCCTTAGAAACGAACAGAGATCATTCTGTCATTTTTGAGACTGCATCTAAGTACTTCATTTTGGACTCCTTTGTTGACTATGTTGGTTACTCCATTTCTTTTAATGGATTCTTGCCCATAGTAGAAGATATAATGGTCATCTGAGTTAAATTCACCCATTCCAGTCCATTTTGGTTCACTGATTACTAAAATGTCAATGTTCACTCTTGCCATCTCCTATTTGACCACTTGCAATTTGCCTTGATTCATGGAACTAATATTCCAGGTTCTTATAAAATATTGCTCTTTACAGTGTCAGAATTTACTTCCATCACCAGTCACATCCACAGCTGGGTGTTGTTTTGGCTTTAGCTCCATCTCTTTACTCTTTTTGGAGTTATTTCTCCACTGATCTCCAGTAGCAAATTGGGCACCTACCGACCTGGGGATTTCTCTTTCAGTGTCCTACCTTTTTGCTTTTTCATACTGTTTGTGATTCATATTGTTCATTAATCATACATTTAATAGTCTTATATTCTTTTTAAAGTATATTTTAGTTTAGGAATTCAAAGTTGGACAGGTTTTTGTCATTTTTTTAACTTTTTATCTCATTACCTTAAAAATGCCTTTTATGTATATTTGTTTGCCTTATTCCTGACAAGAATTCACGTATTATTCTTATTATTTTCCTGTACCTGTTATATGTCTTTTATCTCTGACTGCTTTAATGATTTTCCTGTTTATTTCCAGTTTGCAGGAATTACTTCAAAGTGTCTAGGTGTCGTTTTATCATATTTACTCTTGGGATTTTTCTGAGGTCCTAGAATATGTTGATTGTTGTTTCTATGAAAAATTTTGACCTTTTTAAATATAGCTTTTCTTTTCTATATTTTTTCTTCTACTTTTTCTACAATGAAATGTTATGTTAGACTTTAACTCACTGATAACTAAGTTCACCAAGTTTTAGTCCCAAATTATTCAATTCTAAAGTTTTAATTTGATTGTTTTTGTTTATGTTTTGCTTTTTAAAGACTTTTTGGAGATGTTTTGGAAAAGCAGTTTTAGGTTACAACAAAACTGAGCAGGAATTGGTACAGAGATTTCTGATATATGCCTGCCCCTACACATGTATAGAGTTTCCGATTATTAACATATTCACCAGAACCATGCATTTCTTACCAAAGATGAACCTACATGGACATATCATAATCACTCAAAGCCCACAGTTTACCATTGGGTTCATTCTCAATGCCACATGTTCTATGAGTTTGAACAAATGTATAGTGATATATGGGTTTCCCTGATGGCTCAGATGGTTAAGAATCTGCCTGCAGTGCAGGAGATTCAGGTTTAATGTTCAATCCCTGGATTGGGAAGATCCCCTGGAGAAGGGAATGGCTACCCAATTCAATATTCTTGCCTGGAGAATTCCATAGACAGAGGAGTCTGGCAGGCTACAATCCATGGAGTCACAAAGAGTCAGACATATATGAGTGACTACCAGTTTCACTTTTATAATAATATATATCCATCATTTTACTCTCATTTTCACTGCCCTAAAATGATTGTTTTATAGTTTTCAATTCTCTGAATATATTCCTCATCTGTCCATTCATTATTTTTTATCTTTTCTTATAGATCATGATCTGTTAATCCCAATATCTGAGTCACCAGTGGTTCTGCATTTGTTTTGATTATGAGTTCATTTTTTTCTTTTTATTTGTAACATTTACTGGAATTTATAAATAGATTACAGTAGAAATTAATATGTACTATTATTTTGATTTATTCATTTTGCTTTTCCCTGAAAAGTACATTCCTTCTTATGCCTGCTGGCAAAAATGAGGAGAGAACCATTTGAGTCTTGCTAAGTGCAAATTGATTTGTGGTGGGCTGCAGGATTTGATAATTGCTATAGCTGCTACAGCCAGTATACTGAATCTTATCAAGGTTGACTCCTGGGAATCAGATTGTTACTTGCCTTTAGATTCATTGGTAGCATAGCTTCTAGTTTCAGGAACTACAAATATAGTACACAAACACTATGATAATTGTTTCTTTCATTCTAAACTTCACTGATCTAACAATAAAAAAGTAGAGCAGTAGAAAAGATTGAGAGACTGCATAAAGATTTAGCAGGCAAAAACTCCTAAAACAATTTTTAAAAATCAAAATTATTCCTATCTGTAACAACATCTCTACATAATACCATGAGCTTCCCTGGTGACTCAAATGGTAAAGGCGTCTGCTTGCAATGTGGGAGACCTGGGTTCGATCCCTGGGTGGGAAAGATCCCCTGGAGAAGGAAATGGCAAACTACTCCAATACTCTTGCCTGGAAAATTCCATGGATGGAGGAGCCTCATAGGGTACAGTCCATGGGGTCACAAAGAATCGGACATACAGTGTCAGAATTTACTTCCATCACCAGTCACATCCACAGCTGGGTGTTGTTTTGGCTTTAGCTCCATCTCTTTACTCTTTTTGGAGTTATTTCTCCACTGATCTCCAGTAGCAAATTGGGCACCTACCGACCTGGGGATTTCTCTTTCAGTGTCCTACCTTTTTGCTTTTTCATACTGTTTGTGATTCATATTGTTCATTAATCATACATTTAATAGTCTTATATTCTTTTTAAAGTATATTTTAGTTTAGGAATTCAAAGTTGGACAGGTTTTTGTCATTTTTTTAACTTTTTATCTCATTACCTTAAAAATGCCTTTTATGTATATTTGTTTGCCTTATTCCTGACAAGAATTCACGTATTATTCTTATTATTTTCCTCTACCTGTTATATGTCTTTTATCTCTGACTGCTTTAATGATTTTCCTGTTTATTTCCAGTTTGCAGGAATTACTTCAAAGTGTCTAGGTGTCGTTTTATCATATTTACTCTTGGGATTTTTCTGAGGTCCTAGAATATGTTGATTGTTGTTTCTATGAAAAATTTTGACCTTTTTAAATATAGCTTTTCTTTTCTATATTTTTTCTTCTACTTTTTCTACAATGAAATGTTATGTTAGACTTTAACTCACTGATAACTAAGTTCACCAAGTTTTAGTCCCAAATTATTCAATTCTAAAGTTTTAATTTGATTGTTTTTGTTTATGTTTTGCTTTTTAAAGACTTTTTGGAGATGTTTTGGAAAAGCAGTTTTAGGTTACAACAAAACTGAGCAGGAATTGGTACAGAGATTTCTGATATATGCCTGCCCCTACACATGTATAGAGTTTCCGATTATTAACATATTCACCAGAACCATGCATTTCTTACCAAAGATGAACCTACATGGACATATCATAATCACTCAAAGCCCACAGTTTACCATTGGGTTCATTCTCAATGCCACATGTTCTATGAGTTTGAACAAATGTATAGTGATATATGGGTTTCCCTGATGGCTCAGATGGTTAAGAATCTGCCTGCAGTGCAGGAGATTCAGGTTTAATGTTCAATCCCTGGATTGGGAAGATCCCCTGGAGAAGGGAATGGCTACCCAATTCAATATTCTTGCCTGGAGAATTCCATAGACAGAGGAGTCTGGCAGGCTACAATCCATGGAGTCACAAAGAGTCAGACATATATGAGTGACTACCAGTTTCACTTTCATAATAATATATATCCATCATTTTACTCTCATTTTCACTGCCCTAAAATGATTGTTTTATAGTTTTCAATTCTCTGAATATATTCCTCATCTGTCCATTCATTATTTTTTATCTTTTCTTATAGATCATGATCTGTTAATCCCAATATCTGAGTCACCAGTGGTTCTGCATTTGTTTTGATTATGAGTTCATTTTTTTCTTTTTATTTGTAACATTTACTGGAATTTATAAATAGATTACAGTAGAAATTAATATGTACTATTATTTTGATTTATTCATTTTGCTTTTCCCTGAAAAGTACATTCCTTCTTATGCCTGCTGGCAAAAATGAGGAGAGAACCATTTGAGTCTTGCTAAGTGCAAATTGATTTGTGGTGGGCTGCAGGATTTGATAATTGCTATAGCTGCTACAGCCAGTATACTGAATCTTATCAAGGTTGACTCCTGGGAATCAGATTGTTACTTGCCTTTAGATTCATTGGTAGCATAGCTTCTAGTTTCAGGAACTACAAATATAGTACACAAACACTATGATAATTGTTTCTTTCATTCTAAACTTCACTGATCTAACAATAAAAAAGTAGAGCAGTAGAAAAGATTGAGAGACTGCATAAAGATTTAGCAGGCAAAAACTCCTAAAACAATTTTTAAAAATCAAAATTATTCCTATCTGTAACAACATCTCTACATAATACCATGAGCTTCCCTGGTGACTCAAATGGTAAAGGCGTCTGCTTGCAATGTGGGAGACCTGGGTTCGATCCCTGGGTGGGAAAGATCCCCTGGAGAAGGAAATGGCAAACTACTCCAATACTCTTGCCTGGAAAATTCCATGGATGGAGGAGCCTCATAGGGTACAGTCCATGGGGTCACAAAGAATCGGACACAACTGAACAACTTCACTTTCACAGTAGTTACCAAGGTAAAGTAATACCTTGCAATTGAAATTATAGAGTTTTTAGATGACTATAAGTTACAGATAAATATTCCTCAATTATATGTGTGTGTGTTTAGTTGCTCAGTCATGTCCTATCCTTTGTGACCTCCCAAAATTGTGTTATAATAAATGTTCTTGGTTTTATAAACCATAGTATTTCTTTACATTCATTCTTGAAAACAATAATTCCTATTTTCAATGATAAGGGAAAAAACTCTGTCAAAACATAATATTTGATTTTTCCTTTTGTAAGAACTTACAAGTTAAATTTTTTATCTAAACTTCAGTTCTTCCAAGGTTATTTATTTCTGTCAGTAAGTTTGTAATATCCCCTTACTGAGGTAATTCTTAGAAATGTCATCAGACATTAATATTATTGATATATTTTATGTAACCTATATGCACAAAATCATATTTTTCCAATACATAATGAAAAGTCTCTAGTATTTTGAAAAGAACCTGAAATTTGTAGTTTAAGGAAGTTGAATTTGAAATTAGCTCTACATTAGCTGGTGACAAGTTCTATCCTTCTAAAATATGGATAATAAACAATTTTTCAGTATTTTTAAGAAGAATATATGAGATGTAAATGGACTGTGCCTGGCATATTGATTATCCTAATTAATATAAATAGTTCTATTAGAAAGATCAGAGGCGTGTTTGGAGCACATTCAAGAATAAAAACATTAAAGGTACAATTTTTACTCTGGGATTGATTTTCTGTCTGCCTCTTAGCTTCACCATGGCAACTCTGGAAATATTTAATATCACACAGAGTTTTCTTGTGGATTAAAGAGTAGGCAGCTTTATGCTCCTCCATGAAGTGGATTCATATGGTGAGTCCTCCTATCTTAGTAAGAAAATGATGCAATTTCATGTAAGAAAATACAATATCCATAGTTACTAGAGGCATTTTGAACTGCCTCCTTATAATAGTTACGTATTATTCCCTTCCATCCATACACTTGGTGCTTCTTGTATCCAGGAATATTCAAATCTGGGAATAAACTTTCATGAGTGAGCACAGAACATAAAACAAAGGAAAATCTTGCAATTTTCCCTATGACTCAAGCTGTTTGAAAGCTTCCCTTGTTCTTATTTTTAAAAATAAATTTCCTTCATTAATTCAGTTTATAGTTTATGAACATGATTTACTAAAACAGAATGTACCAACCATGAATACATCTATTAGATTGTTTTGTTTTTTGGTGTATTAGAACTGAGGNTCTGGGAATAAACTTTCATGAGTGAGCACAGAACATAAAACAAAGGAAAATCTTGCAATTTTCCCTATGACTCAAGCTGTTTGAAAGCTTCCCTTGTTCTTATTTTTAAAAATAAATTTCCTTCATTAATTCAGTTTATAGTTTATGAACATGATTTACTAAAACAGAATGTACCAACCATGAATACATCTATTAGATTGTTTTGTTTTTTGGTGTATTAGAACTGAGGAAAATGGAGAGGAAGTAACAATTTATTTTTAAAATTTATTTATTTATTTTTAATTGGAGGCTATTCACAATATTGTGTTGTTTTTTTTTTTTTTTTTTTTGCCATATATCGACATGAATCAATCACGGGTGCACATGTGTCCCTCCACAAAGCACTATGGAAAGGTCCCTGTAATTAGGCAACATATAAGTTTGTTTATAAGATAGTTTGATGGAAAAGTAGAAATCAATTCTTTTTAATTAACAAAAAGAATGATTAATACATCCTGATGTTACAAAAGCAGATATGACAATACCTGTTATTTTTATTTCATTGTTCTATTTACATTACATAAACGTTAAAAAATGAAAAGTTTCATGTTTCTTTTCTACCATTTCATCATATATCTAAAGAAACTTCCTTCCTAATTACCTGGGTCAAAGATAGCAAGTCCCAATAGTTTACCAAATTATTTGCCAAAGTAGTCCTCAATATTGAGGGTTTTATTAGTTGGTTTCAACTGGAGAAAACTTTATTCAAATCATACCTTTTATCACGTCTGGGAGTAATTAATCCTGCTTGAGTCTTTCTTACTAAGCTCATTAATTTTCATGATGTTCCTTCATTGCTTAATAGATTTTATTCATAACACAACAAAATAAATCAATTTTTGCAAAATGTATTTCCCTGACATTTTTTCTAAATCTGTTTATCTTCTTTCTGTATCTACCATCTATATTAAGATAAATATCTATAGGAACATGTATATATATATATATGCATTTATGTATTTATATCTATATATTTGTATCTATAGCTACATGTAATATAACAGTGAAAATTATCTGCAGGAAAACTTATATATGAATTTGGAGGGTAAAATCCTGTGGACAGTAAGTGGGTACTTGATTGAATAAGTGACATTTGAGACTACTGATGAATCAGCTTTTCACAAGTTTATTGCAGCCACTTGTTAAGTTTCCTATTGTCTAACTGTGATGGATCATGGAACTTGGTGAAAATAATAATGAAAAGAAAACTAGTGCTCATGTGATCCTAGAATCTCTAAGAACATAATAGTAAAATCAATGATTTCTGTTAAGTAGAAATCTTCTGTGTGTGGTATGGTTTCAGAGACTCTGGGCTGATTCTACCTGTTAACAAAGTCAGTATTCCCATATTGTCTGGGTGTCTTCCAGGTTAAACTGACTGAGCCTGGATTATATTAGTGGTTCTATAGTAGCAAAATTGCATCTGGAGACCATACGCACACTTTCTTTCTTACCAATTTTCACTTGGTTGTATTTATTGAACTTATGAAAGTGTTGAGTGAGTCATGGCAAGTTGCCTGTCAAGTGAAAGGTACCATCCAGCCTGGCTGAAGTAAGCACAAGGACTCAACATCTTTCTATATAAGTGGCCGGTGGGCAACAATTTGGCTACTTCATATTAATAACTGCATATGTAAGCAATAAAATCACTATTATTATATGAACAAAATTATACTTGAAGTTTTGTCATTTTATCTAATGGAGGAATTTGATAAAATGCAGGAAGGCCTTCCATCCAACCTTCAACTGAGATGTCCCCTCAGATTCTCTGTATGTTTCCAATACAAGACAATACAACACTTCCATTGTTGAATTATCCTAATGGCAATGCCTGGTCATTTCTTAAGTTCTAGATTTGGAAGAAAAGTTAGGGGGAAAAAAAAAAAAAACAACTATCCTAACTGTGAGATTTCTCAAGAAGTTGAGATGTAACATCTGTAGGCTATAGGTACAGGTGATTCCATTATCAAATCAGAAGTTGTATTGAATAAACTCATAACAATTTTCAAGTGTAACCCTGACATTCTAAAGTGCC
>SJYT01038411.1:42319-55547 GCA_006410635.1 Cephalophus harveyi | reverse complement strand
AGACAGACATATACATGCACATCTATGTATCATTTTATTTAAGGATTTGGGTTTTACTTTAAAAATAATTTCTTGATTTTTTTTAATATTGTCTTCTGTTTCCTCTACTTTCTATGTAGTTCTTTTAGTTGGAATTGGCTCTCCTAGGTTGTTTAAATATGTTGACTTATCTTCTTTAATTTTTCAGATGTGATTTCTTTTTCCTATTTATGCTTCCTTCACTTCCCTGAATAGATTTTTTCCTCCAGGGACTGTTTTAGTTTTTGTGAGAAATTAATCATATTAAAAATAAAGTAAAAGGAGAGGCTACTCAGTGGTTTGTACTCATGAATGAAACCTTCCAACTGATAAAATTCATTTTAAATGACTTGGTGAAGAGTCTGACATTTTCCTGAGCAGTCCCAAATGCCAAAATGTAGATGATTTATTCTGGGCTACAACTGCAACTATTCTAGTCCTCCCAGTCATACAATTACATTTGTTAATATGTATTTACCTAGGAGGTGGATGTTTGCCTTTTAATCATCCTGTGTGCAGAAGTGGGTGATTTGGCATTGGCAAATCATCTCTCCTTTTTATTCAACCTTCTCTGAGGATGTCCTGAACTGTGACTTCCACTGCCTACTTTATCCAGCAAACAGACACACTGTTCTTATTCCAGGTATTTGTTACAACTGCCCCACCATAACTGTTCTGTCTATTGATGTGTGTTTACATGTCTTGGCTCAGTGGTAAAGCATCCTTCTGCAGTGGAGGACACTCAGGTTTGATCCTTGAATCAGAAAGATCCCTTGGAGAAGAAAATGGCAACCAATTCCAGTATTTTTGTTTGGGAAATCTCAAGGACAGAAGAGCCTGGCAGGCTACAGTCCGAGGGTCACAGAGTCAGACATGGCTCAATGACTCAAAAATAACAAACAACAAATCATTGCAATAAGTTTCCAAGAGGGCTACAAGATCAGTTTAGTTCAAAATCTTGAATAAGAATCACAGTATATCTATTAATGTTTGTTGCTTTGATTAGTCTAAATCCTTAGCAAGAGACACTATGTCTCACAACTTTTCTTTGTTAGTTATTTGGCATAGTATCCAGGTCAGAGCTGGCACTCAATGATGTCCATTTGAGTAATTAATGTTCATCTGCAATATGTTCCTTTTTCAAAACTCTTTTCTACTCTCAAGAGTGTGAAAGAGATTCTCTTTCTATACATATATGTATGCATTCTTGCTCTCCATGATTCTCACAAAGGACAGCTAAGAGAATGTCACTGAACTTCCTCTAGCTCATCCCAATTTCAGTAAAACATATATGACATCATGGACTTTGGAAGGTAAGTAATTTATAAACACCAAAATGAGTTTGTTTAATGTTACTGAATACTCAAATATTACCAAATGGGTTATGAATTGGTCAAGAAACCTATAGTTTAAATATCCAAACATATTTATTAATGTGGTATATCACATTGACTGATTTTCAGACATTAAACCATTTTTGCATCCCTGGGATAAAGCCCACATAAACATTGTGTAAGATCTCTTTAATGTGTTGTTGAATTTGGTTTGCTAATACTTTGTTGTGGACGTTTGCGTACATATTAGCTAATGATACTGGCCTATAAATTTCTATCTCTTTTTGTGGTGTCTTTGCTTAGTTTTGGTACCAGCACGATGTTGGCCTCATAGAAAGAGTTTGGAAGTACTCTTTCCACTTCGATTCTGGGGCGTAATTTAGAAAAAATGGGTGTTAATTATTCTTTAAATGGTTAGTAGAATTCACCTGTGAAGTCATCTGGTCCTGAACTTTTGTTTGTTGGCAGCTTGTTTGATTACTGATCCAATTTCATTACTGGTAATCATTCTGTTCACTTTTCTATTTCTTCAGTCTTAGGAATTTGTGCGTTTCTAGTAATGCATCCATTTCTTTTAGGCCGTCCACTTTCTGGCAGTATAACTGTTCACAGTAATCTGCTATAATTGTTTGCATTTCTATGGTGTTGGTTGTCACTTCTCTTTCACTTCTGATTTTATTTATTTGGGCACTCTTTTATTCTTGATGAGTCTTGCTAAAGGTTGATAAATTTTAACAGTACTGCCAGCTAAAAAGCTGGTGATCTTTATTATGTTATGGCAACTATTTGGTATGCTGCTGCTAAGTCACTTCAGTCGTGTCTGACTTNTCACTTCTCTTTCACTTCTGATTTTATTTATTTGGGCACTCTTTTATTCTTGATGAGTCTTGCTAAAGGTTGATAAATTTTAACAGTACTGCCAGCTAAAAAGCTGGTGATCTTTATTATGTTATGGCAACTATTTGGTATGCTGCTGCTAAGTCACTTCAGTCGTGTCTGACTTTGTGCGACCCCATAGACGGCAGCCCACCAGGCTCCCCTGTCCCTGAGATTCTCCAGGCAAGAACACTGGAGTGGGTTGCCATTTCCTTCTCCAATGCATGAAAGTGAAAATGAAAGTGAAGTCGCTCAGTCGTGTCCGACTCCTAGCGACCCCATGGACTGCAGCCTACCAGGCTCCTCCAGCCATGGGATTTTCCAGGCAAGAGTACTGGAGTGGGGTGCCATTGCCTTCTCCGACTATTTGGTATAACTGCTGTTATTTGTTAACCTAGAAAGCAGACCACTTACCCATAAGTCTATAGCTACATTGAATAATTTTGGGTATATCATGTTTGGAGAAGCTATTCAGATATAATTAGAAGAGAATATTATTTTTGTTCAGAGATTTTCTTTGAGGTGTCTCCATGTGAATTTCAGCTAGATCTTGTGAGTCATAACTCTGATATATCTAGTCTAAGGAAGGTTTTTCAGATGGCTTACTGCTTCAGATGTCTTTATTAAAAACAAGAGCAGACAGATGATTCAAGCATAGATGACAGTAACCAAAAAAAGATAATCAGTGCGCTTAAATGTGATGTCAAGAACAGAGCTTAAGGAATGGTTACTCAACAGCAGAATTTTCTGGAAATGAATAAACTAGAAATCTACTACATAAATTGACTGCCAGAAAAATGACTTTGAATTGAAAAATTATCTCAGTTTGTTTCATTCCTATAACAGCCACAAGATTTCACTGGCAGGAAGTAGATTCCAAAAGCTTCCCATGTCTAGAGAAGACACACATTCTAACACTCATTAAATGTGACTATATAAAAAAGCTACAGCAACAACAAAATGATGCATCAGTTATTGTAGACAGTTTCACTAAAAGATCAAAATCTTATAGGACAAGACCAAAAGAAAAAAAAAAAAGCTTTATTTTTTTTAACTCTACAATGTCTAGTGTGAAATCAGACATCTCTCTGGGGCAGACAGCTCCCATGTAAATATATGTTTCCACCATCATAAAGAGGTATCCTTTACTTCACTGGTCAAAAAAAGGCAGATGGCCATATGTAACTTCAAATGGAAATGAAAGAACACTTTTTCCTCTGCCTATTAAGTAGAGAGGATTTCATTACTATTGAATGTTAACAATATCTACCCTAAACCAATTTAAGGAATATCTCTCCAAGAACAAAACCAGGAACCACAGGAAACAAGGGACACAAGAGTTACTTCCAGAGAAAAGAACCAAGTGCAGCCTGCTGGGCTGACAGAAGAACTTACTCCATTGACAGAACTGGACCCACCTTGACTGCTGCCTATTAGGAATTGATAACTGAATGTTTTTGCATTCTTCTTTTTTGCCAAATGGGAGTTTTTATTGTGTTTGTTTTGTCATTGTAACATTTTATATGAGAAGATAAATAGCACATATTTTTTTTTAATCAATTTTTCAGGGGTAGTCCTAAGATGGCGAAGGAATAGGACAGGGGGACCACTTTTGCCCCCACAAATTCATCAAAAGATCATTTGAATGCTGAGCAACTTCCACAAAGCAACTTCTGAAAACTGGTGGAGGACACCAGACACCCAGAAAGGCAACCCATTCTCTTTAAAAGTAGGTTGCTGCTGCTGTTAAGTTGCTTCAGTTGTGTCCAACTCTGTGCGACCCTATAGATGGCAACCCACCAGGCTCCCCTGTCCCTGGGATTCTCCAGGCAAGAACACTGGAGTGGGTTGCCATTTCCTTCTCCAATGCATGAAAGTGAAAAGTGAAAGTGAAGTCACTCAATCACATCCGACTCTTCGCAACCCCATGGACTGCAGCCTACCAGGCTCCTCCGCCCATGGAATTTTCCAGGCAAGAGTACGGGAGTGGGGTGCCATTGCCTTCTCCGTTAAAAGGAGGTAGGACCAAATATAAAAGACAAAAAGAGAGACAAAAGAGTTAGGGACTGAGACCCGACCTGGGGAGGGATTCGTGAAGGAGGAGAAGTTTCCAAACAGCAGGAAACCCTCTCACCAGCAGGTCTGTGGGGAGTTTTGGAATCTCAGAGAACAACATAACTGGGGGGAAAACAAAACAAAACCCACAGAATACACACCTAACTGCAACTCCCATCAGAGAAGTAGCCCAGACATTCACGTCCACCACCAGTGAGCAGGGGCTGGACAGGGAGGCAGAGGTTGCATATTTAGGGGAAAGACCAGGCCTGAATGCCCTGAGGACAATCTGAGGGACCTAACCTGAGATAGCAACCAAAACTGTGGGAAAGCCAGAGAGAGAAAAAAAAAAAAAAAAAAAAAAAACAGAGAGAGAGAGAACTTTTCCATGAAAAGCTCTAATCTAAGGCACAGCCTGGCCAGCTCACAGAACAAAGGATTGAGCACATACCAAAGGAGAGCTAGCTGGCTGCGCACTGGCCCCTATCCCAGAGGAAGGCAGAGAGACAGGCATGCAAGAGTCAGAGCCAGAAGGCAAGGGGCAATCTCAGGCCCAGAGACAGCACCCTCCACCAAACTGTGAACAGGCTTCAAGTTCCTAACCAAGTCTTCCTGGGATCCTGGACGGTTGACATCTGCCAGGAGCGTCAAAGCTTGAGATCATCTCCTCAGAGGAGACACACGACACACCTGAGATGGTGCATTTGCAGTGCACCCGGGAAACCGAGCAGCCAGGATCGGGGAGGTGATTAACATGCATGATCCTCCTGGGACAGTGTGCTCCCCAAGCATCTGGTTGCCTGAGCTGCTCGGACCTGGGAAGGGCACAACATGCACACCCAACCGAGTCTGTGTCTTTGTGGAGTATCTGAGAATTTGAACCTGAGCAGCTTAGAACTGGAAAGTGCAAGAAATGCAGGGCCTGCTTTGGACAGTACCTCTGCAGAGAAACCTGGAGTCTGACCAGTGTAAATCTGGAAAGCACATGCCACCATGAGCTGGGACAAACCCAGTGTGGTCCATAAACTGTGAACACTCCCAACACATGCCAGTGATACTTGTTTGCAGTGTTCCTGCATCCCCACAACACAGCTGAACAAGTGAGACTTAATAAATGACAACCTTCGCCCCCTTGTGTCAGGGCAGAAATTAGACACTGGAGAGACTTGCAAACAGAGGAAGCCAAAATAAACAAAGAAGAGGGAATGGCTCTGGAAGTGACAGGTTCAAAAGATTAAAACCCTGTAGTTAGCATTGACTAAGCATTGGAAGGGGCCTATAGATCTTGAGAAGAAGTAGAAGCTGGAACAAAGAACTATTTGAAACTGAAGTGACCCCACACTGCCCTCAACAACTCCAGACAAATTCCTAATATTTTATCATATCATTTAATTTTTTTAAGTTCCTTATTCCTCCTTTAATTTTCATTTTTATAACCTACTATTACCTTGCAAAAAATAAAAAAGAGACCCAATTTTTAAAGCAAATGTCATATGTATATTTTTTGTAAATTTTTTGATTGATTTTGTTTTGTAGTTTTAATGTGAAGTCTAACAACTACTCTAGATTTTTAATCTTTGCTTTTTGATATTTGCTTTCAGTTTTGTACATTTAAGAATCTAATCTTCAGTATCCATTTCCACTTAGGAGTGTGATTATGGCTTGATTGCTCTCTCCACTTTTGACTCTCCCTTCTCTCCCCCAGGTTACCCCTATCTCCTCCNTTTAATGTGAAGTCTAACAACTACTCTAGATTTTTAATCTTTGCTTTTTGATATTTGCTTTCAGTTTTGTACATTTAAGAATCTAATCTTCAGTATCCATTTCCACTTAGGAGTGTGATTATGGCTTGATTGCTCTCTCCACTTTTGACTCTCCCTTCTCTCCCCCAGGTTACCCTTATCTCCTCCCTCTCCCTTATCTTCTCTACTTAATACTGTGAATCTCTCTGAGTCTTCTGGGTTTTGGAGAGCACTTAGGGAACTGATTACTGGGTAGATTGGTCTCTCCCCTTTTGACTCCCCCTCTTCTCCTCCTGGTCACCTCTGTCTTTCTCCTCCCTCTCCTCTTTTCTAAGTAACTCTGTGAACCTCTCTGGGTGTTCCAGACTGTGGAAAGCACATAGGGAATTGATTACTGGCTAGGTTGCTCTGTCCCCATTTGACTCCCCCTCTTCTCCTCCTGCTCTCCTCTAGCTCCTTCCTCCCTCTTCCCTTCTCCTTGTAACTCTGTGAACCTCTCTGGGTTTCCCTCACTGTGAAGAATCTTTTCACCATTAAGCTAGATGTTTTATCATCTATGCTGTATAGATGGAGAAGTCTTGAGGCTACTGTAAGGATAAGACTGAAAGCCAGAGGCAGGAGGCTTAAATACAAAACTTGAGAACACCAGAAAACTCCTGACTCCAAGGAACATTAATCGACAAGAGCTCATCCAAAAGCCTCCATACCTACACTGAAGCCAAGCTCCACACAAGAGCCAACAAGTTTCAGAGCAAGACATACCACACTAATTCTCCAGCAATGCAGGAACACAGCCATGAGCATAAAAATGCAGGCTGCCCAAAGTCACACCAAAACCACAGACACCCCAAAACTCACTACTGGACACTTCATTGCACTCCAGAGAGAAGACATCTGGCTCCACTCAACAGAATACAGATGCAAGCTTACCTAACCAGGAAACCTTGACAAGCCACTCATCCAACCCCACCACAGGCAGCAACCTTCACAATAAAAAGGAATCACAAACTTCCAGTCTAGAGAAAGGCCACTTCAAACACAGCAATCCAAACAAAATGAAAAGGCAGAGAAATATTCAGCAGGTAAAGGAGGATGATAAACGCCCACCAAACCAAACAAAAGAGGAGACAGAGAGTCTACCTGAAAAAGAATTCAGAATAATGAGAGTAAAGATGATTCAAAATCTTGAAAACAAAATGGAGTTACAGATAAATAGACTAGAGCCAATGACTGAGAAGATGCAAGAAATGTTTAACAAGGACCTAGAAGAAATAAAAAGAGAGTCAATCAATCATGAATAATACAATAACTGAGTTCAAAAGCACTCAGGAAGGTACCCACAGTAGAATAGCTGATGCAGAAGATAGGATAAATGACGTGCTAGATACAACGGTGGGAATAAATGAAGCAGAGAGGAAAAAAGAAAAAAGGATTAAAAGAAATGAGGACAAGAGAGACCTCTGGGACAATTTTAAATGTCCCAACATTCAAACCATAGGAGTCTCAGAAGAAGACAAAAAGAAAGGGCATGAGGAAATACTTAAAGAACAGACTTTTGGACTCTGTGGGAGAAGGCAAGGGTGGGATGATTTGAGAGAATAGCATTGAAACAAGTATATTACCATATGTGAAACAGATCACCAGCCCAGGTTCAACGCATGAGAGAGGGTGTTCAGGGCTGGTGCACTGGGATGACCCTGAGGGATGGGATGGCAGGGTAGGTGGGAGGGTATTTCAGGATGGGGGAACACATGTACACCCATGGCTGATTCATGTCAATATATGGCAAAAACAGCTACAATATTGTAAAATAATTAGCCTCCAATTAAAATAAATGAATTAATTTTAAGAAATAAAAAAACAATAAATTTCATATGCAAATTGGATAGAAGGGACATAAAATTATTCAGAGATCCTGAATTTTAAACTAGATGAAATAACTATTTGGACTCGATTTTTCTTCATTGAAGAGAGAATAAATGTGTTCTATATATGGGTAAAATGATATGAACTGGTATTTGGTGGAAAAGAATTGAAGTTCATACACAGATAGCTACATATTCCTATGATCCATTATAACTTTCCTCTTGTGTGACTGAACACCTAAGGTTTTAGTTAAGCACATAATTGCTGTCTCTTTCTGGGTCCTCTAAGAAGCATATGACAAATTATAATTAAAGATGAAGGAGATCTAACCACCATGCTAAATGGAAAATCACCAGATGGTTAATGACAAAATCAAATTGACTGTATTATTTACAGCCAAAGATGGAGAAGCTCTATACAGTCAGCAAAAACAAGACTGGGAGCTGACTGTGGCTCAGATCACAAACTCTTTATTGTCAAATTCAGACCCTCATTGAAGAAAGTTTTCCTCATTTGAAAACCACTAAACCATTCAGGTATGACATAAATAAAATCCCTTATGATTATACAGTGGAAGTGACAAATAGATTCAAGGAATTAGAACTGATATACAGAGTGCCTGAAGAACCATGGACAGAGGTTTGTGAAATTGTACAGGAGGTAGTGATCAAGATGATCCACAAGAAAAAGAAATGCAAAAAGGCAAAATGGTTGTTGGAGGAGGGCTTACAAATAGCTGAAAAAAGAAGATAAGTTTAAGGTAAAGGAAAAAAGGAAATATATACCCATTTGAATGCAGAGTTTCAAAGAATAGCTAGGAGAAATAAGAAAGACTTCCTCAGTGATCAATTCAAAAAAATAGAGGAAAACAATAGAATGGGAAAGACTAGAGATCTTCTCAAGAAAATTCGAGATAACAAGGGAACATTTCATGCAAAGATGGGTGCAATAAAGGACAGAAATGATATGGACCTAACAGAAACAGAAGATATTAAGAAGAGGTGGCAAGAATACACAAAAGAACTATACAAAAAAGATCTTCATGACCCAGATAACCACGATGGTGTGATCACTCACCTGGAGCCAGATATCCTGGAATGAGAACCCAAGTGGGCCTTAGGAAGCATCACTACAAACAAAGCTAGTGGGGTGATGGAATTCCAGTTGAGTTATTTCAAATCCTAAAAGATGATGCTATTTAAGTGCTGCACTTAATATGCCAGCAAATTTGGAAAACAGCAGTGGCCACAGGCCTGGAAAAGATCAGTTTTCATTCCAATCCCAAAGAAGGGCAATGCCAAAGAATGTTCAAACTACTGCAAAATTGGACTCATTTCATATGCTAGCAAACTAATGCCCATAATTCTCCAAGCCAGGTTTCAACAGTACATGAACCATGAACTACTAGATGTTCAAGGTGGATTTAGAAAAGGCACAGGAACCAGAGATCAAATTGCCAACATCCATTGGATCATAGGAAAATCAAGAGAATTCCAGAAAAACATCTACTCCTGCTTTATTGATTATGCCAAAGGCTTTCCCTGTGTATATCATAAAAAACTGGAAAATTATTTGAGAGATAGGAATACCAGATCATCTTTCCTGCCTCCTGAGAAATCTATATGCAGGTCAAGAAGCAACATTTAGAACTGGACATGGAACAACAGACTGATTCCAAATTGGGAAAAGAGTACGCCAAGGCTTTATATTGTTACCCTGCTTATTCAGCTTATATGCAGATTACATCCTGCAAAATGCCGGGCTGGATGAAGCACAAGCTGGAATCCAAGGTTGCCAGAAGAAATATCAATAACCTCAGAAACACAGATGACACCACTCTTATGGCAGAAATTGAAGGGGAACTAAAGGGACGCTTGATGAAAGTTAAAGAGGAAAGTGAAAATGTTGGCTTAAAATTCGGCATTCAAGAAACTAAGATGATGGCATCTGATCCCATCACTTCATGGCAAATAGATGGGGAAACAATGGAAACAGTGACAGACTTTATTTTCCTGGGATCCAGAATCACTGCAGATGGTGAATACAGCTGTGAAAATAAAAAACACTCACTCCTCTGAAGGAAAGCTATGATCAACCAAGACAGCATATTAAAAAGCAGAGACATTACCTTGCCAACAAAGGTTCATTTAGTCAAAGCCATGGCTTATCTAATAGTCATGTATAGATGTGAGTGCTGGACTAAAAAGAAAGCAGAGTGCTGAGGAATTGACACTTTTGAACTGTGGTGTTGGAGACTCTTTAGAGTCCTTTGGACTGCAAGGAGATCAAACCAGCCAATCCTAAAGGAAATCAGTCCTGCATATTTATTGGAAGGACTAATGCTAAAGCTGAAACTCCAATATTTGACCAGCTGATGGGAAGAAGTGACTTGTTGGAAAAGACCCAGATGCTGGGAATGATTGAAGGCAGGAGGAGAAGGGGATGACAGAGGATGAGATTGTTGGATGGTATCACCGGGTCAATGGACATGAGTTTGTGCAAATTCTGGGATCTGGTGATCGATAGGGAAACCTGGCATGCTGTAGTCCATGGGGTCGCAAAGCATCAGACAGAGCTGAGTGATTGAACTGAAATGGAAAAGGATTATGAACTTGTAAGGAGCACTTTCAGTCTATGATGCAGTATGGCATGTGTGAAGGAAGAATGGAAGGTAAAATAATTGGGCAATAAGACCTTAGTTTAATGCAGCTTTGAGAAGCATATTCCAGAACATTATGGAATTCCAGAAGAAAATGATTACCTATCAAAGGGGTTCCAAACAGAAACAGTTGAGCTCCAGTAACCTAGCAAGCACAACTATTGACTTTGTATAGGCTGAAGACAGAACAGCATTGGCTAGAAAGCTACAGTAAATCAAAAGTTCAGCCACAGGAATGATGTCCTTCAATTACATTTCTCCTACATTTTATCTTAAAGGGCGATCTGAGCCATGTGTTTTCATGGCTGACATATTACTCAGCTAGACAATACCTTTATTGATCTCTCTTAAATTTATGTATATCCATGACTGATTTGGCTTATGGAATAAAAGAATAATTTTTTGCAATTTACAGCATTTTGTGAGCCAATTTCTTGCTTTCTATTTTCTCTTTCCCTCATTACAAAAGTTAAAATTTGGATATCAGGTGAGTAGGAAAAGGCTTCAGGTAATGATATAGCCTTTAAATGATAAAGTTTTCATGACTATCAGGTGGACTGCTTGCCATGCTAGTTTAGCTGACCATTTCTAAAGTAACTGCCCATCTCTAGACTGTTGGTTGAGAGATAATCAACCTTCTAACTTATTTGAGTCAAAGATGCTGAAGTCTCTTTTTAGTAGCAATCAAACCTATCTAATGCAAACAAATATTACCCCTATATAAAAGCAAAGTAACCAAATTTCAGAAATTTATTTCTTAAGATTTCATCATTAGTAATCAACAGAACTAGTGCTCAAAATCCATTTGCAGAACTAACAATATGATCATTGCTTAAGATCCTTCCTAGATGAAGAAAACTGGAATTTATTCTGACTTCACTAGTTGTATGATCTTTGACAAGTCATTTCATTTCTCTAAACCTGAAGTTCCTCTTCTATGATGTGGTCATTAGATTGTACCTATTTAGTAGATTATGAATATACATTAAAGAGGATAGTATTCCCAATAAATATATAACATAAATATTATTCATAGTTATTAAATATTGCTAGAGCTCTTGTTCTACATCCCTTTCATTACTCTCCCGTTCCCTAACTATTCTAATCCCACACTTATTTGCACTCACTTTTTATAGATGCACAAATACAGTTGCTAATGTATTAAAATAATCCCACTCAAATTCTAAATGGGGCTCTCCTTATCTACATGTTCATTTATTTATTTAATTTATAAAGTAAAACTGATAGTGCAGAAAAGACTATTTGATAACATGGTATGGGCTATCAAGAGGTATTTTGCTACTCTAAAATGTAAAGAAATGAAAAAGTTTGAAGGATTAAGAAGTATCAGGAAAAAAGAAGTTTGACGTATTAGGGGACATTAAAAATATGACCAACAATAACCATATGGATCAGTTAATGAAATATAAATAGTCACTAAAAGGCCAACAGAAAATATGAAAGCTGCAAACACTATTTGGTGGTGTGAAAAGATATTGTCTATGGGGAAAAAAAATACAGAGTTAGGAAGAATAAAGTTTTGTTGTTGTCTAAGTGACTGTTCAAACATATTTCTATAAATATAGGACCGGTGAACCAGTGAAGTTGCTCAATTGTGTCCGACTCTTTGCAACCCCATGGACTGTAACCTACCAGGCTCCTTCATCCATGGAATTTTCCAGGCAAGAGTACTGGAGTGGGTTGTCATTTCCTTCTGCAGGGGATCTTCCTGACTTAGGGATCGAACCCAGGTCTCCCGCATTATAGGCAGACACTTTACCATCTGAGCCACAAGGGAAGCCCCTGAATATAGAAATGAGGGGAGAAAACAAATACATTTCATATGAGAGAAAGTAAACAAATGTATTATAATCAATGTGTTTTAAATATATTTATTTAGGTGACAAACCTATATTCCAAGTAATGACATAGGGAAAGGAGATAATAAAATTAATATATATTCTATGGCAATGAGTTTCTGGAATAATATCTTTTAAAAACCTGTAATTTTAATGGGGTCATTGGGAAGAAAGCATTTGGCTTCTGAAGAGGAGGTCTGAAGTTGACTTGTGTTTCCAGTTAGAGACAGCATGTTTGGGCACAAACTTATAAATACCATCTGTGATTAAACACATGGAAACCTACTAGCTATGAGAGGTTATCTAGATTCTCTTGATCTACATCATGCTCCTTTAAATTGTTGTTCGTGATGTTTGGTTTATTATTTTTTTTTAATTTTATTTTTACTTTATTTTACTTTACAATATTGTATTGGTTTTGCCATACAGTGACATGAATCCACCATGGGTGTATACGAGCTTCCAATCCTGAACCCCCCTCCCACATCATATCATCTCTCTGGATCATCCCCGTGCACCAGCCCAAAGCATCCTGTATCCTGTATCAAACATAGACTGGCACTTCGTTTCTTACCTGATAGTATACTAGTATACATGTTTCAATGCCATTCTCCCAAATCATCCCACCCTCTCCCTCTCCCTCAGAGTCCAAAAGTCCGTTCTATACATCTGTGTCTCTTTTGCTGTCTCGCATACAGGGTCATCATTACCATCTTTCTAAATTCCATATATATGTGTCAGTATACTGTATTGGTGTTTTTCTTTCTGGCTTACTTCACTCTGTATAATAGGTTCCAGTTTCATCCATCTCATTAGAAC
>SJYT01038411.1:0-29486 GCA_006410635.1 Cephalophus harveyi | reverse complement strand
GGGCTCCAAAATCACTGCAGATGGTGATTGCAGCCATGAAATTAAAAGATGCTTACTCCTTGGAAGAAAAGTTATGACCAACCTAGATAGCATATTGAAAAGCAAAGACATTACTTTGCCAACCAAGATCCGTCTAGTCAAGGCTATGGTTTTTCCAGTAGGCATGTATGGATGTGAGAGTTGGACTGTGAAGAAGGCTGAGCGCTGAAGAATTGATGCTTTTGAACTGTGGTGTTGGAGGACTCTTGAGAGTCCCTTGGACTGCAAGGAGATCCAACCAGTCCATTCTGAAGGAAATCAGCCCTGGGATTTCTTTGGAAGGAATGATGTTAAAGCTGAAACTCCAGTACTTTGGTCACCTCATGCGAAGAGTTGACTCATTGGAAAAGACTCTGATGCTGGGAGTGATTGGGGGCATGAGGAGAGGATGAGAGGATGAGATGAATGAGATGGCTGGATGGCATCACTGACTCGATGGACAGAGGTCTCAGTGAACTCCGTGAGTTCACACCAGGAAGGCCTGGTGTGCTGCGATTCATGGGGTTGCAAAGACTCAGACACGACTGAGCAACTGAACTGAACTGAAAATAATGATGCACCATTTTTATTGATATCTAAAGAAATATTTCTAATAGCCCTCCATTTACTAAATAAAGTTTTATTTTGTTTTTATTTTGTTAATATGCTTAGGGATATTTGCTTCTATGTCTTTTTTTGGTGAAAATCTTGAATTTTAGTAGTACATGTTCAATATATATCAAGTAATTTTCTGCATGAGTTGAAATCATTATCAAAATCTTACATTTTAATAATAAGGTGAATATCACTACTAGATTAAATATCCTAGTGTTAATAATGATTTCATTACTGGCTTCTTGGCTATCCAACATATATGTACTTTCTTCATGTGTAAGGCTACTTTATTCTCACTTATTCTTTGGAGATTCCACGCCTGCATGAAATTTATTGTTTTCTCCTCTAAATCTTAGGGGACAATATAACTTCACTTCAATTCTAAAATTTCTTCTCAGACCCTAGGAACCTCTACCAATGCAAGGTTTCCTTAATTTATATTGCCTTTACAGTCATTATAGCATGTAACTATTTAACTCAAGCCACTTTAAATTTTTACCTGTTTACTATAAACTGTTTGAAGGAAAGAATGTTGCCTTAGATTGCTTTACATCTCTTCCATTTTTCACATACTGTGGTATAAGATGAATAACTAATGATTGATTCATCAATTCAAAGAGAACAGCAATGGAGATAGAATATATAAATGTGGAGAAAGAGCACACACACATACAGAAAATATCCAGATGTATTTGAGACAAAGGAATGAAAAGTAGGAATATGGTAAAAAAAAAATAATAATAATAGCTTGCAAGATTCACCAAGGGAAAAAGATCTATAGAAGAATACATTAGTGGATATTGTTTGAAAGTAACTACTTTGCAAAATTTTGATTTTCTATTAAATTATTAGTGCTCTTAAAAAAAATAAAATAAACAGAGATCACAACTCATCTCTGGCCACCTGATGAGAAAAACTGCTCATTAAAAAGACCCTGAAGCTGGGAAAGAGTGAAGGCAGGGGGAGAAGGGGACGACAAAGAATAAGATGGTTGGATGACATCGCCTACTCAACGGACATGAGTTTGAGTAAACTCTGGGAGTTGGTGATGGACAGGGAAATCTGGTGTGCTGCAGTTCATGGGGTCACAAAGAGTCAGACATGACTGAGCAACTGAAATGAACTACATTGAACTGAACAACTCCACATCTTGCCTCTGAAAATTATGGAAGTAAGGGGCAAGGAAAAAATGTATTGAATAGCCAAGAAGATAGATTATATATATATATATATATATGTGTGTGTGCATGTGTATACTTTCTAAACATATTTGAAGAAAACTGTACTAGTTACACTATACACAAAATTTTAATACTAAATAAATATAAAATTACATTCTTCTGAAAGATGTTCCTACAATTTCTTAAGTCACTTCCATATATATCACATACAGTGAAATCATTTCTAAAAAGAAGTGACTTAGGCAAACCAACCCTGATGGTTCATTAAAATGTTATTCTGTTTTTGTATAAAAATCATAGGATTGTGCTTCTGTATAAAGTCTGTACATTCAACAGTATAAAATGCTGACACATTTAAAAAACAAAGATCAATCTCAATCTTTTTGACTAAATGCTATATGTTTTTTTTAAAAGAGAAAAAATAGTGCAAGACTCAGAATTTTGGAGTAATTTATATGTTTTTCTTAATTTTACTTATGGACTGGCTGCTTGTAAGCTGCTGCTGATGCCGCTGAGCTGTGTGTGTGTCACTGGTGGCACTATCAGTTCAGTTCAGTTCAGTCACTCAGTCATGTCCAACTCTTTGCGACCCCATGAATCACAGCACGCCAGGCCTTCCTGTCCATCACCAACTCCTGGAATCTACTCAAACTCATGTCCATCGAGTCAGTGATGCCATCCAGCCATCTCATCCTCTGTCGTCTCCTTCTCCTCCTGCCCCCAATCCCTCCCAGCATCAGAATCTTTTCCAATGAGTCAACTCTTCACATGAGGTGGACAAAGTACTGGAGTTTCAGCTTCAGCATCAGTCCTTCCAAAGAACACCCAGGGCTGCTCTTCTTTAGAATGGACTGATTGGATCTCCTTGTAATCCAAGGGACTCTCAAGAGTCTTCTCCAACACCACAGATCAAAAGCATCAATTCTTCAGTGCTCAGATTTCTTCACAGTCCAACTCTCACATCCATACATGCCTACTGAAAGAACCATAGCCTTGACTAGATGGCAAAGTTATGTCTCTGCTTTTCAATATGCTATCTAGGTTGGTCATAACTTTTCTTCCAAGGAGTAAGCGTCTTTTAATTTCATGGCTGAAATCACCATCTGCAGTGATTTTGGAGCCCCCAAAAATAAAGTCTGACACTGTTTCCACTGTTTCCCCATCTATTTCCCATAAAGTGATGGGACCAGATGCCCCATCTTAGTTTTCTGAATGTAGAGCTTTAAGCCAACTTTTTCACTCTCCTCTTTCACTTTCATCAAGAGACTCTTTTGTTCTTCTTCACTTTCTGTCATAAGGGTGGTGTCATCTGCATATCTGAGGTTATTGATATTTCTCCCGGCAATCTTGATTCCAGCTTGTGCTTATTCCAGTCCAGTGTTTCTCATGATGTACTCTGCGTATAAGTTAAATAAGCAGAGTGACAGTATACAGCCTTGACGTACTCCTTTTCCTATTTGGAACCAGTCTGTTGTTTTATGTCCAGTTCTAACTGTTGTTTACTGACCTGCATACAGATTTCTCAAGAGGCAGGTCAGGTGGTCTGGTATTCCCATCTCTTTCAGAATGTTCCACAGTTTATTGTGATCCACACAGTCAAAGGCTTTGGCATAGTCAATAAAGCAGAAGTAGATGTTTTTCTGAAACTCTCTACCTTTTTCCATGATCCAGTGAATGTTGGCAATTTGATCTCTTGTTCCTCTGCCTTTTCTAAAACCAACTTGAACATCTGGAAGTTCACGGTTCATGTATTGCTGAAGGCTGGCTTGGATAATTTTGAGCATTACTTTACTAGCATGTGAGATGAGTGCAATTGTGCAGTAGTTTGAGCATTCTTTGGCATTGCCTTCCTTTGGGATTGGAATGAAAACTGACCTTTTCCAGTCCTGTGGCCACTGCTGAGTTTTCCAAATTTGCTGGCATATTGAGTGCAGCACTTTCACAGCATCATCTTTCAGGATTTGAAACAGCTCAACTGGAATTCCATCACCTCCACCAGGTTTGTTCATTGCTACTATAGCCTTTTATTAAATAAAGTCTTGTCATTTATCATCTCTTAGATACTGACAGTCCATTCTTAAGGAAATCAGTTGTGAGTATTCATTGGAATGACTGATGCTGAAGCTGAAACTCCCATCCTTTGGCCACCTGATGTGAAGAACTGACTTATATGAAAAACCCTGATGAGAGAAAGATTGAAGGCAGGAGGAAAAGGGAACAATAGAGAATGAGATGGTTGGATGGCATCACCAACTTGATAGACATGTGTTTGAGTAAACTCTTTGAGTTGTGATGGACAGGGAGGCCTGGCATACTGCAGTCCTTAGGTCACAGTCAGACATGACTGAGCAGAACTGAACTGAACTAAGACTCTGACCAAAACACCAAACATATTGACTCTTAATCCTTTTTTAACATTGGTGTGAGATGAATAGTTCACCTATATTAGCATTTCTTATGATGTGCTCTTTAGAACATTAATTCCATGATACATTCTTCAAAAAGACATGTATAGGTGTGGAGAGATGGATAGATAATATGTACACATGGCCACTTGTTGAACACATTTCCCTCCAGAAATGCTGCCTATTATACCATCCCTTAGAGAATTACAATGGTCTTGAACCATTTTATGTAAGATCTGAGAATTCCTGCTGAAATTCCTGACAAAATTGTTTCACTCTTCAATTCAACATTTTGAGAAAGCACTTGTAAAAAGATTGAGCAATATTTCCAAGGTTACTATCACACCATAACTGATTAATCTCATTAGACTGTAAGGTTTCTGAGGGTCAGGAGTGGGTTCAAGGGTTTTCTATGTTAGCCAACATGGGTAGTAATGAGTTTAGAGAATTCTATCATTGCTCAGGAAGATAGAAAACAGCAAGACAGAAGCAAGGCAAATATTAATAAATAAATAGTAGCAATTTGGATTTTGACATTTCTGGGATGTCCTGTGGGGGTCTGTCTCCTTAAATTTATAATATACAACATTTGAAATATTTAATGAAATCATAGCTTTTCCTTACGAGTTATTTTCCACAATGGTGAGATCACATTTAATCTTATTTAATTATGAAAATCACATTTTAAGATAGTTATATTTAAATTAAAATGTATACTAGGAAAGTAAATGGTTCTGAAATACATACATTAAAAAAAATAAGTGAAAACTGAGTTTGCTAGTCTGAAGATAAAAAGACTCAAGATGAGAGGAATGGTGGAATCTAATGATGGTTTTCAAATATTTGAAAATCAGACTAATATGAGTGGAATCAAATTTTCTCACAGATAAAATCAGATCTCATATAAAGTAGTTGTTTAATGACTCCCCTGAAATCCTGGGATGCACTTTCCAACTGTCTGGCTCAGAAAGTAGTGAGGCATAAAGTCTGCAATCATTGGTAGCATCAAGGCATAGCCTGACAAAAACAGGCATTTGTGGAGGAATTAAATGTTACACTAACATTTTGTTTTAGGATCTCATCTAACCCTAACATACTATCACACTAAGTTTGTGGTTAACCTCTGCAAATAAGATCTAGACATCTAGAGAAAGTTATATTCTCACTCTATAAATGTTCTGCTCATTCACTGATGTCAAATTATGACATCAGCTTGTTTCTTTGCATTACTTTAGAATAAAATTTCTTCAGGTGGAAGTGTTAATCTTTTCAGCTTTGCTATAAATCTGTCGTCTCAGAAGGGTTCTTTCATTTTGGTAGAATTTGTATTTCATCTAGAGCATTGAAAACTGAATTCTCTATCACACTGTGAAATCGGTCATTTAATAATTCATGAAATGTGAGCCTTTTGAAACCTCCATTTTGCCTCCACTTGAATACTCTGGCCTTTGGTCTGTATCAAAAAAGAGTCTCAACATGTGGAAGAAATCATATGAAACCTGAACAAGGTTTTTTTATTCTTAGACACATAAACTTGAACAAATTCTTGCCAGTGACACGGCTATCAAAGGTGTATGGCACCCATTTGATCAAATTCTCCCGGAGAGACCCCCAACTGAATGAACTTCAGAAAAGCTAGTGGAAGCCAGGGTAACTAAGCATTATCCAGCCAGTCATCTTCCACAGTGCAATGAGGCAAGAATCCAGTTGTTCCTGCTGCTGCTCAGTCAGTTCAGTCTCTCAATCGTGTCTGACTATTTGTGACTCCATAGACTGCAGCACGCCAGACTTCCCTCTACATCACCAGCTCCCAGAGCTTGTCAAACTCATGCCCATCAAGTCGGTGATGCCATACAACCATCTCATCCTCTGTAATCCCCCTCTCCTCCTGCCTTCAATCTTTCCCAGCACCTGAGTCTTTCCCAATGAGTCACTTCTTTCCCATTAGGTGGCCAAAGTATTGGAGTTTTAGCTTCAGCGTCAGTCCTTCCAATGAATATTCAGGACTGATTTCCTTTAGGATTGACTGGGTTGATCTCCTTGCAGTCCAAGGGACTCAAGAGTCTTTTCCAACACCACAGATCAAAAGCATCAATTCTTCGGCGCTCAGCTTTCTCTATAGTCCAACTCTCACATCCGTAAATGACAACTGAAAACACCATAGTTTTAACTAGACAGACCATTGTTGGCAAAGTAATGTCTCTTCTTTTTAATATACTGTCTAGGTTGGTCATAGTTTTTCTTAAAAGGAGCAAGCGTCTTTTAATTTCATGGCTGCAGTCATCATCTGGAGTGATTTTGTATTTCAAAACAACAACAAAGCCATCTATCACTGTTTCCCTTGTTTTCACATTTATTTGCCATGAAGTGATGGGAACGGATGCCATGATCTTAGTTTTCTGAATGTTGAATATCCAGTCAGCTCTTTCATCCTCCTCTTTCACCTTCATCAAGAGGTGAAAGCCAGGTGAAAGCTTTTTAGTTCCTCTTCATTTTCTGCCATAAGAGTGGTGTCATCTGCATATCTGATGTTATTCATATTTTTCCCTGCAATCTTGGTTCCAGTTTGTGCTTCATCCAGCCTGGCATTTCGCCTGAAGTACTCTGCCTATAAGTTAAATAAGCGGGGTGACAATATACAGCCTTGACATACTCTTTTTCCTATTTGGAACCAGTCTGTTGTTCCATGTCCAGTTCTAACTGTTGCTTCTGGATTTGCATATAGACTTCTCAGGAGGCAGGTCAGGAGGTCTGCTATTCCCATCTCTTTCAGAATTTTCCACAGTTTATTGTGATCCACACAGTCAAAGGCTTTAGCATAGTTAACAAAGCAGAAGTAGATGTTTTTTTGGAATTCTCTTGCTTTTTCAATGATCCAAAGTGAAAGTGAAAGTGAAGTCGCTCAGTCGTGTCCGACTCTTTGCGACCCCATGGACTGTAACCTACCAGGCTCCTCTGTCCATGGGATTTTCCAGGCAATAGTCCTGGAGTGGGTTGCCATTTCCTTCTCCAGGGGATCTTCCCAACCCAGGGATCGAACCTGGGTCTCCCACTTTGTAGACAGACGCTTTACCGTCTGAGCCACCAGGGAAGTCCTAATGATCCAAAGGATGCTGGCAATTTGATCTCTGTTTCCTCTGCCTTTTCTAAATAGAGCTTAGACTTCTGGAAATTCATGATTCACATATATTGGAAGCCTGGCTTGGAGAAATTTTGAGCACTTCTTTACTATCATGTGAGATGAGTGCAATTTTGTGGTAGTTTGAGCATTCTTTGTCATTGCCTTTCTTTGTGATTGGAATGAAAACTAACCTTTTCTAGTCCTGTGGACACTGCTGCGTTTTTCAAATTACTGGCGTATTGAGTGTAGCACTTTAACAGCATCATCTTTTAGGATGTGAAATAGCTCAACTGAAATTCCATCACCTCCACTAGCTTTGTTTGTAGTGATGCTTCCTAAGGTCCACTTGGGTTCTCATTCCAGGATGTCTGGCTCTAGGTAATGATCACACCAACGTGATTATCTGGGTCATGAATATCTTTTTTTGTACAAGTTCTGTGTATTCTTGCCACCTCTTCTTAATATCTTCTGCTTCTGTTAGGTCCATACGATTTCTGCCCTTTATTGAGCCCATCTTTGCATGAAATATTCCCTTGGTATCTCTAATTTTCTTGAGATCTCAAGTCTTTCCATTCTATTGTATTCTTCTATTTCTTTGCAGTGATCACTGAACAAAGCTTTCTTATCTCTCCTTGCTATTCTTTGGAACCCTGCATTCAAATGGGTATATCTTTCTTTTTCTCCTTTACCTTTAGCTTGTCTTCTTTTTTCAGTTATCTGTAAGGCCTCCTCAGGCAACCATTTCCGCTTTTTGAATTTCTTTTTCTTGGGGATGGTCTTGATCACTGCCTCCTGTACAATGTCACAAACCTCTGTCCATAGTTCTTCAGGCACTGTGTCTATCAGGTCTAATCCCATGAATCTGTCACTTCCACTGTATAATCATAATGGATTTGATTTTAGTCACACCTGAATGGTCTAGTGGTTTTCCCTACTTTCTTCAATTTAAGTCTGAATTTGCCAATAAGGAGTTCATGATCTGAGCCACAGTAAACTCCTTGTCTTGATTTTGCTGACTGTATAGAGCTTCTCCATCTTTGGCTGCAAAGAATATAAGCAATCTGATTTCAGTATTGACCATCTGGTGATATCCCTGTGTAGAGTTGTCTCTTGCGCTGTTGGAAGAGAATGTTTCCTGTGACCAATGTGTTCTCTTGGAAAAACTCTGTTAGCCTTGGCCCTGCTTTATTTTGCACTCTAAAGCCAAATTTGCCTGTTACTCCAAGTATCTCTTGACTTCCTACTTTTGCATTCCAGTCTCCTATAATGAAAAGGACATCTTTTTTTGGTGTTGGTTCTAGAACGTCTTGTAAGTCTTCATAGAACTGTTCAACTTCAGCTTCTTCAGATTACTGATCGGGACATAGACTTAGATTACTGGAATATTGGATGGTTTGCCTTGGTAATGAACAGAGACCATTCTGTCTTTTTTGAGATTGCATTGCATTGAGGACTCTTTTGTTGACTATGATGGCTATTCCATTTCTTCTAAGGGATTCTTGCCCACTATATCTTGTAGCAGATATAATGGTCATCTGAGTTAAATTCACCTATTCCAGTCCATTTTAACTCACTGATTCCTAAAATGTTGATTTTCACTCTTGCTATCTCCTGTTTGATCTCTTTCTATTTACCATGACTCATAGACCTAACATTCCACTTCCTATGTGATATTGTTCTCTACAGCACCAGACTTTACTTCCATCACCAGTCATATTTACAACTGGATGTGTTGTGGATGTGAAGCTGGGGAGTTCATCTTTCAATGTCTTATATTTTTGTGTTTTCATACAGTTCATGGGGTTCTCAAGGCAAGAATACTGAAGTGGCTTGCCATTTCCTTCTCCTGTGGACCATGTTTTGTCAGAACTCTCCAGCATGACCCATCCATCTTGCATTGCCCTACGCAGCGTGGCTCATAGTTTTACTGAGTTAGACAAGGCTGTCGTCCATCTGATCAGTTTGATTTGTTTCTGTTATTGTGGTTTTCATTCTTTTGTCCCTCTGATGGATAAGGTAAGAGGCTCATGGAAGTTTCCTGATGGGAGAGACTGTGGGGAAACTGGGTCTTGTTTTGATGGGCAGGGCCATGCTCAGTAAATCTTTAATCCAATTTTCTGTTGATGGGCAGGGCTGTGTTCCCTCCCTGTTGTTTGACCTGAGACCAAACTATGTTGGAGGTAATGAAGATAATGGTGATCTCCTTCAAAAGGTCCCATGCACTCACTGTTGCACTCAGTGCCCCCAACCATGCAACAGTCCAGCACCAATCCACCCCTCTGACAGAGACTCCTGGACACTCACACACAAGTCTGGGTCAGTCTATTGTGAGGTCACTGCTGCTTTATCCTGCTTCCTGATGCCCACAAGATTTTGTTTGTGCCCTCAAAGTGCCTGTTTCCCCAGTCCTGTGTAAGTTCTGGAGGCTCTATGGTGGTGTCAGTGGTGACCTCCTCCAAGAGAGCTAATACCACAGCCAGGTCTGCTGCACCCAGAACCCCTGCCCCTGTGGCAAGCCACTGCTGACCCGCACCTCCACAGGAGACACTCACACACTCAAAGGCAGGTCTGGCTCAGTCTCTGTGGGGTCTCCAGGTCTGGCTCAGTCTCTGTGGGGTCTCCAGGTCTGGCTCAGTCTCTGTGGGGTCTCCAGGTGTGCACAAAATTTTGTTTGAGCCCTCTGAGCATCTCTGGAGAGTATGGGGTTTGATTCTAAACGTGATTTTACCCCTCCTACCATCTTCTTGGGGCTTATACTTTGCCCTTGGATGTATCTTTTTTTTGGTGTGATCCAACATTCTTCCACTGAGAACAGTAGTAATTTCAGAGTTCTTGCAGAAAATGAGCACAAGTCCTTCTACTCCACCATCTTGGATAGTAAACTGCTACTGTTACTATTATTTAAAAAATATATTTGTCAACCAGGTAATCAGGACCTGCAGCTGTACTATTCCCTTTACATTCACTGTACTTTTCATTTTATTTCTAGGGGGATATTAGAAATTAAATAAGTTCAAGGTTATACATGATGTGGAAAATACTGGGAATTCAAAAATACATTAACTGCCAATTATATATCTTGGCTTAAAACAATATGCTGAACCGTTGCTAGGTTCAGTGCATTAGACCAGTGTTCATGATCCTATCTTAATGGAAGACATTTTTCTTCACTTATGTCCTTAACAGCATTATCCATCCTAATTTCTTACATAATTATATGAAAACCTATGTCTAATACATCTGGGCACTTTAAAACAATAAATAATCTTGCTGAACATGATGTTAACACACTCAAGGTTCAATCTTCTTCACAAAGACCGAAGATAGTGATTTACTGTAAGATTGTGGTAGAATATATTCTTCCAATTGTGAGCTGCTTAACAAATTTAACAGTAAGTTTTCAAATAATTAGTACTTAACATACTGTAAATCTTAACTGGAGAATTACACCATAATACTATTTTGCAAAATTAAAGCCAGGAAAATAAGCCATGAGCTGATATCAATATATGTTTTGTAAGGAAGGTTAATTTATCCTCTTTCCAGACAAGCAGGTGCAAACTAAAAGAATTTTTAATTTTATGTATAAATGTATATTTACAAAAGTGGAAGTGTTAGGCGCTCAGATGTGTCCAACTCTTTGTGACCCCATGGACTATAAAGCCACCAGGCTTCTCTCTTCATGAAATTCTCCAGGCAAGAATACTGGAAAATGTGTATGTATAGTCCTATGAAATTTACATGTAATCCTACAAACATTGTTAACCTACAGAAACAAATTTCAAGTTCCTTGAAATGAATGGTTTCTATATTGAGAATTATTCCTCAATAATTTAAATCTTATTGAATTATCATGCTTATATTTCAATAGTTTTATATATATTTTAGAAAGGAATTAGCTGAAAATGTCTCACAATCAATGAGATATGCAATATTTATTTTAAGTTATTTTAGAACTAACTACACTTGGTGAGTCTATATACTGGGCTTCTTTGGTGTGACTCCGATGTTAAAGAATCTGCCTGCAGTGCAGGAGACCCATATTAAAATCCTGGGTTGAGACAATACACTGGAGAAGGGAATGGCAACCCACTCCAGTATTCTTACCTAGAGAATTCTGTGGACAGAAGAGTCTGGTGGGCTGCTGTCCATGGGGTCGCACAGAGTTGGACACGACTGAAGTGACTTAGCATGCAGGCAGGCATTGGAGAAGGAAATGGCAACCCACTCAAGAATTCTTGCCTGGAGAATCCCAGGGACAGAGGAGCCTGGTGGGCTGCCATCTATTGGGTCGCACAGTGTCGGACACAACTGAAGCGACTTAGCAGCAGCAGCCAATATTCTTGCCTGGAGAATCCCATAGACAGAGAAGCCTGAAGGGCTACAGTCCATGGAGTCTCAAAGAGTCAAACATGACTGGGCAACTAACATTTTCACTTTTACCCTTGGTAAGTCTATATTATTAACATTTATAGTGAATGTCTACCATGCAGGAAAAAAAAAAAAAGACCGTAAGGATTATTCTTTTTTTGGGGGGAAGTTAGCATGTAACTTTGTTAAATAAAATTTTGTTAAAATGTATTTATTTAAATACCTTTATTTATTAAATAAAGTTCTTGTCTTTTATTTTTTTTACTCTCAAGTAGGGACTATCTGTCCATTTCCTAATGACTATTAACAGCTTCAAGAATAAAATTCAAAATCCTTTGAACAATCCTGCTTAATATGCAAAAGGCCTATCAGTCTATAGCCCCATCTCACTGAATTTTTCCCCTTTTAATTCATTATCAATCCTAGCATTTCCCAAGAGTGTATTCTGGATTAAAATAGATTTAGTTAAAAAAATTAAGCCAAACCCCTAATACACACTGTGCATTTTTGTGAAATTCCCAAGGAAGAGAAGATATACAGTTTTTATTAAGTTTATTTGACCACAGATGCCTTTTATTATGGACCATTCCTCTAGAATAATACTTTAAGGAACACATTCTGGAACGCAATTCTGTATGGAAAACCTTGAAATTTCTCCTCCTGGTAAAGTCTTGTGTATCCTTCAAAGTTCTGTTCATTGTCAATTCCTTGTTACACATTCCCTTGGCACTTGCAGACTTTACTAATTACTCTCATTCCATACTTAGCTTTTTCCTCTACTTTAATAGTTTTCATATGCTAATACCATTGCCATATTTCATCAAATCTAAACCATCAGTGGGTATGAAAGCGTTAGTTGCTCAGCTGTGTCTGACTCTTTGTGACCCAATGGACTGAAGTCCACCAGACTCTTCCATCCATGGAATTTTCCAAGCAAAAATACTGGAGTGGGTTGCCATGCCCTTCTCCAAGGGATTTTTCCAACCCAGGGATTGAACCCAGGTTTCCTGCCTTTCAGGCAGATTCTATACCATCTGAGCCACCAGGGAAGTCCATGTACCAAAATTTTTCATCCTTTAAGAAACCAAAATTAATAATATTAAAGCTATTAATATTAATGTATCATTCTAGATAAAATTATACTAATAGAAATGCCTTTTAGACTTATTTAAAATAATTTATTATATGATATTTTATGCAGGCATAAGAAGGATAATATAAATGAAATAAAGAGGGAAAATTGTTTCTAAAGCTATTCTAAATTCTGACTTCAATTTTTGCTGTTACTTTTCAATAGGATTGCAAATAGTTGTTATACAGTAGCATTCTCTATTATCAAGAGCATTCACAACTTATGTAAGAGAGGGCTTCAGAACTGTCTCTGAGTTTTCCTTCATAGCCCCTCATTCTGTAATTTTTGATGTTGGTGTTTATTTGGTCATTCAACAATGTTCCATTCATATGAAAACAATGACAACTATATAACAGTAACAACTTGACAAAAATTATAATATACTATTGACTATAAGACTTATCCTAATTTTAGAGATCTTACAATGTGAAAAATATAAATCTTAGAATTGAAGAATTGTGGTATCTTTCCATTTCCCAAGTAATAAGCAATATATCTCTTGAGGGAAGGACCTTGTCATCTTGAAAATCAACTGGCAGTCTCAACTCCCACCTACAGACTCTCTCTCTCTCTCTCACACACACACACACATTTATTTTGACACAGGTTTATACATAACTAAGTTGTTGTTGATGCATCTGTATAAATATTTCCTGCTGATTTTTATGATACATATTTATTAGATACTTCTGATGTTATAATCCCTAAACTGAATAATACATAGGTTAATAGATATATATGAAAGTGAAGTCGCTCTGTCGTGTCCGACTCTTTGTGACCCCATGGGCTGTAGCCTATCAGGCTCCTCAGTTCATGGAATTTTCCAGGCAGGAGTACTGGAGTGGGTTGCCATTTCCTTCTCCACAGGATCTTCCCAAACCAGGGATAGAACCCATGTCTCCCGCATTGCAGGCAGACACTTTACCATCTGAACCACCAGGGAAGGCCAATAGATATGGGCCTTCCCATATCTAAACCAATAGGTTTAGAAGAGTTAAGCAACTCCCCACTGGGCCTTAAAGATTTACTCTCATTGCAGAAAAGTTTGCATATATTGAGCCAATTTGATTTTTAAAAATAGAAAATGTCTTGTCAATATCTATTTGTAGCCAAGATAAGTGGTTATTGTTATAAAATAATACCTATAGTAACTAAACAGTAGCATAATGTACTTTCTCTTAATTTCTAAGCATACATACAAAAAAATTTTTGCATAACTTATACACATTCAGACAAGAGATCTACCAATTTATGAGAACATCTTCACATATACATTTAAATAAATAGAATTTTCCTCCTGATGAGTAAGTTTATTTGTGCTGACAGATTAAGAATTGACTAAAGTAGCTGAGCAGTTTTAAGTACTAACAGCAAATGTTGACTTATTATTTTTTTAATCTCACTTTTCTCAGGGAATCTGGCAATTGCACAATTTTGTTTATTTAGTCATAATTTAACATGCTGTAAAAATCCATCTGGGGCTAATCCCAAGTTCAAAACAGAATATAAAGTTAATATCCCTTAAGTAGATATTTTTATCGTGAAGAAGTCTTTGTTTTCCAAAGAGTCAGAAAAGTTGTTATAGGTCAAAGTATCAAATCCATACACTTAGAATTTTTAAACACTGGCTACAGCTATTATTAAAAAATGTTGCCATTGTTTTTTTAATAACTTAACTGTAGATAACATTTTAAGTGTTCCATCAACTAATAGGAAATATTTGAGATAAGAAAGAAGCAATTTAAAGGCAGAAAAAAAGGTCAAAGAAAATGAGAACACTAAATCACAAATACATGTTCACCTCAATTTCATAGCAGCATCATTTATAGTAGCCAAGATATTGAAACAGTATATATATATATATATATATATATATATGCATATATATATACACACACACACAAAGAGAGAGAGGGACACACACAATGGAAAATTACTTAGCCATAAAACAACATGAAAATTTTCCATTTGCAACACCATGATCGAACCTGGAACGTATCATGCTTAGTAAAATGTCAGACAGAGAAAGACAAATACTGTACATACATCACTTAGATGTAGAACTTAAAAAATAAAGTGAATGAATAAAAACAGACTCATAAATATAGGGAACAAACTAGTAGGTACCAGTAGGAAAAGCAAAAGGGATAGGCATAAACAGAGTTAAGGGATTAAGAGGTACAAATGATTATGTGTAAAGAAAATAAGCTACAAGGATACACTGTACAACATAAAGAATATAGGTAATGTTTCATAATAACTTTAAATGAAGCATCATCGATAAAGATATTGAGTCACTGTTATACCCCTGAAACTAATATATTTTAAATTAATTATAATTCAAAAAAAAGTTTAAAGGTACTATTTTGTCTCATAAACCGTAATAGTCTTATTTTTGTCTTGTTGAACAAGTATGTAATATAATTTACTTACTGAATTTAACTTAACTAAAATATGTCTGTGCATCAAAATGTCACATAAGAGTTAAAATAAGCCAAGTATATTTAGAAAACTGTGTGGATACAGGTTAACAAGTTTTCTCTCTTTAGCAAACAGAACGTCTTAAAATAAAAAAATAAAGATAAATCAAAAGAAATGAAAACAATGAGTTAAACCATCAACTGAGTCAGATTAAGATATTAAAACTGAAAGGAATTACATATATAAATGTAACAATGAAAGCACAGATAGAATCTAAATAGATAATACTTTTGACGAAGGTTTTCACCTAGTCAAATCTTTTTTTAATCTTGCCTTCTGAGCAGAACTAGAAAAAAATTAGTTGGCTATAATCTTGGCAGAGTCACGATAGTTGCCTGTGTACACAGGCACATGTGCATACACGTATTAGTGTGCATATGAACGTACCAGAGTGAAGTAAAATGATAAAGAATAGTGGTCCCAAACATTTTGAACATAAAAAACAGAGACATGTAAGTCAAGGTCAAGATGTCAAAAACATAACATAAATGTTAAAGTTATGAAATATGTAATATGTCACAATTTTGCAAAGCGTCCTTTTTTCTTCTTGTAGTAAGCACTAAAATTATTCAATTTGATTATGTAATTTCTGTTACTAATTGGTACAGCAATAAATAGTGCACATATTTCTCTGAAGAGTTTTTGGAAATAGCTTCAAGTACTTTGTATTTACAAAGTGTATATATATTTATATATGTGTATATATGAGATATAATTATGCATGATGTAGTACATTATATATATAATATTGAAATATAATCAATTAATCTTAATTTTTGTATCCTTCTTAGAAGCTAAAAAGTTTGAGCAATTGAATTAGTGCTATATACAGAGAAGTTACATCTAAAAACCATCATTGGGCTTCCCTGATGATGACTCAGTGCTAAAGAATCCACCTGCCGATGCAGGAAACAGGGGTTTAATCCCAGAAGATCTCATGTGCCTGGAAGCAACTAACCCTACATGCCACAACTATTGAGCCTGTGTTCCAGAGCATGAGAATCACAACTACTTGAGCCCTGGTAGCACAACTGCTGAAGTCCACATTTCCTAGAGGTCCATGCTCCACAACAAGAGAAGCCATTGCAATGAAAAGCCTATGCACTGCAACTACTGAGTGTTCCCAGCTTGTGGCAACTAGAGAAAAGCCTGCGCAGCAATGAAGACCCAGCACAGCCAAAAATAAATAAATTTATAAGAAACAAAAGAAGACCAGCATTGTATTTTCTAATTATCTACATTCTATATGCAGACATCATGAAAAATGTAATTTAAAAGTTTGATTCATTTAATTAAAACATTTGAATCACATAAAAATCGACATTTAAAGAAAATATGAACTGATTCTTTTTCTATTTCTATTGCTGCTTTATGTATGAATAAAACCTAAAGGTATATTCATTATTTATGTATAATTTTTAATTGCAGAAATCATTTTTACTGAAGCAATACTGCTGCAATGCACATATCCAAGGCCATCACTTGAAGGGGGTATAATCTGGAGATTGGTTTATTCATTGCCCATTCTATTCTTTTTATAGTGAACCTTCTGACCTAAAAAGGTAAGAAACAAAAAGAATAAAACAACCAAATCAAAAAACAAACAAGTAACTATATCAAAACATTTAAATATGCAGATTTCTAAACTCCTCTGCAACTCAGTTGTTTCTGAATGACTGAGATTCTATAAATTGATGCATGCCTGTGATTTTCAATTAGGAACTGAATTGAGTAAAAGAAAGAAGCATGGTAGAAGGCAATCAGATATTGACACAAATTGCAGTAAATTTCCTGAAGTGGCAGCTTCCTGAGGCTTCAGTGGCAGTTGGGTCAACCATGGCAGTAGCAACATAACCTCAGAGGCTGAGAACTGTTGCAGAAAGTTTGGTTTAGATTGCACCTTTCTGGGTCTCCAGATGATTTGTAAGCCACCCAGGACCTGGTTACAGTCATTCCTACAAAAATACCTTCTTTTGTCTGCAACTCAACCATAACACTTACACAGCTGTTGTCAAGAAGAGTTGTAGACATCATTCCCACAAAGAAAGGAATCTTTGGGAATGGCAGTCCAACACTATTTCAGATGAAAGTTTAGTGAGCACTCATTTAGTATTAAGAGATGAGATATGATCTCTCTTATATTTTTAACTGAATCTCTTTGGGTGCCATACAAGCAAAAGGCCATAAAGTGTCAGACCAGAATAGCAGAGACAAGTTAAATGACAATAGAAGAAAATACTTCAAAATGCATTCTATGAGGCAAAGACAAAGAAGGTAGAAAAATATAGAGCCATATCCTCAAAGATATCATCACAAAAATTCATAATTCAGTTTTAGTAAAATTAATCCAACATTGTGTAGAAAGGATAATACATCATGACCAAGCTGAGTTTATCTTGGAAATGTAAATTTAAATTTTGAAAAATTAAGGAACAAGATATACATGTGAGGCAGATGTAATGACAAATGGAACTGATAATAATATTAACAGAATAAAAAAGAAAAATAAAAAAAAAACTGTCTCAATAGATGTAGAAAAAAAGCATTTTTCAAAATTCAAACAACAATGTACACTAAAAAAAGAAAGCCTCCAAAATTCAGGCTAGAACTGAATGTCTCAGTCTTTTAAAGGACACATATAAAAAGGTTTGGCTTCAATGTTGGCCACACAAAATAATGGGAATAGAGTAGGCTGCCCAAAGTTACTATATAAAATGTAAAGAGAAGGTGTAGGGGCAATTCTTTCATCAAATTTTAAATCAGACAAAGTATGGGAAAATTATGAAAAATAATTTTATAGTGGTCAAATTCATTAAAGGAGAACAAGGTCAATGTTATGTTTGAAGATAAGGTAAGATACATACATACATATATACTTGTATATATCTTACCTTATTCCCAACAAATATATATGCATACATATGGGGCTTTCCAGATAGCTCAGTTGGTAAAAGATATGTCTGCAATGCAGGAGATCCAGTTTGATTCCTGGGTAAGGAAGATCCACTGGAAAAGGGATGGGTTACCCATTCCAGTATTCTTGCGCTTCCCTTGAGGCTCAGCTGGTAAAAAATCCGCCTGCATAATGCAAGACCTGGGTTTGATCCCTGGGTTGGGAAGATCCCCTGGAGAATTCCATGAACTGTATAGTCCATGGGGTCTCCAAGAGTCAGACATGACTGAGCAAGTTGCACTTTCACTTTCATATGCTTATAGCTTCAAAATGTATGGAACAAATTCATATCTTGTCTCAACTCTCAAATCTCTGACCCATTTGAAATTGTTACTAAATATAAGAACAATAGGCAAATGTCAGAAGGGAGAAAGAGCTTATATATACATATTAATAAGCCTATATATATATACACACAGAGAGAGAGAAAGAGAGAGAAAGAACTATTTAAAAAACAGTATCATGAAAGAAAAAGTGTGGCAAGGGAGCAAAAATTGAGGTTATAATAATGTTTCAGTGAAGACTTAAAGTTCTTTGTCTAAAAATATGAACTAAAAATAGCTATACTTGTATCTTTTCAGCATTATATCTAGAGAGTTATGTTTTAAAACAACTTAAAATAGAGTGGAAAACTATATAGATAAATCACTGGGTAGAAAAAAGTTTCTGCGTATTTTGTAAACTTCAAATTAACAAGAATGGAATGTAACACAAAGCAACAGCTTGGAATAGATCCATTGTTTATTAGAGGCATTGTTTTCTTGGTTTTCTGGTTTGTCCTATTTATCTGTGTAGTCTTTTTCTGGGTCACAGAGCACATTAATATTTGTATTTTTTTAGTACTAAGAAAAGTATTTTAGAATTATGATAGAAATTACAACAGTAACATTCTTTCATCTTATAAATACTAGTCTTTGATTTTATTCTAAAATGTGTATCTAAAAATCATAATTTTCTTTGTGAATGCTAACATGCTAACAGCAGCTGCCTTTTACTGGAAGAGCCTCAATTGAAATTAACATTTGGATATTTTGGGGGTATTATTTCTTAAAATCTAGACAGCTGTTAATATTAGGGTCTCTGAGTTATTTTAGCTAATTAAAGGTTTAGTTAATTAAAAATAATCTAAATAAGAGACTAGCTCAAATTAATTTTTAAGTACTTTTTGTTCATTCTTCACCATGAAGAGATAATACAGTATCATGAGATTCAGGGGGAGATGCCTCTCTGAGAAAACTTCATTTCTTCTATATCAAAGTCATGAAATTGGGGTCATACTAGGTGTTTCATGACTTTATATTCCACAATAAATTCTAGGATCAAAGATGTAAATGAGAATGAGAGAGTTACAGTGATGGAGTAATATGAAGAGATGGGACAGTGGAAAGGCAGAAAAACTCAAAGGGAGAAAGATAAGCCAATATAGAGAATAGAAAATTAATGATTCTAACCATAGCTACATTAAGCAAAAAATGAGAGCAAGGTGTAAGGATGCCTGACTGTCTGCAAATATCAAGGATATGGATACAGATAGCTCTCAGGAATAAACTTAAATCTGAGGCTGTAAAAGATGACAGGAAAGGTTGAAGGCAGGAAAAGGGATGAGATGGTTGGATGGCATCACTGACTCAATGGACATGAGTTTGAGCAAGCTCCAGGAAATAGTGAAGGACAGGACTGCGTGCTGCAGTCCGTGGGGTTGTAAAGAATCAGACTGAGCAACTGAACAACAACAGAGGTTGTAATATACACCAGAGTCAGATGCATGAGCTTACAACAGTCACTCAGAGCTGCTCACTCAGAAAGAGTAAGGCTTAAAAGTTAATATTCTGTGGTTCATCTTTTTTTATTTTTTTATTTTTACTTTATTTTACTTTACAATACCATATTGGTTTTGCAATACATTGGCATGAATTCATCACGGGTGTATATGAGCTCCCAATCCTGAATTCCCCTCCCACATCCCACCCCATATCCAATCTGAAATTATATTTGTAGGTGGAATTCCATAGGATAATGGAATATGTCACAGGGAGCCAAGGCACAGAAGTGGTCTTGCTCCCTGCCCCTCTCCTTTTCCTAGGCTGCCTGTTCCTCTGTCCTCTGGCACCCCAGCCTGCCAGCTCATATCTGCTCACTGGTCCCTGATGCACTTGCTCCCCAAGGCCTTGGCCACTGCACTGCCACCCTACAACCCTCAGCCTACCCAGTGACTGTAGAGACCTGAGTATAAGTCAGAATCAGGAATGCAGCATGGGTAGTAGCCATCCTCACCCCAAGCTGGCAAAGCCATGGCTCTCTCATTGAACAACTTGGCAGGTTAGAGCTGTTGTGTATTCATAATTCAGGTAATGATCATTCCGCATAGGGATCCTAATCCCTTTGGAATTTTGTCACTGTGGATTGGGGTGACTGGCTTCTGGAAAGATTGACTTTCCTTGGCTGGATCACATCTTGGACCAGTATCTGGACTGGGAAAAGAGATGCATAGGGGAGCAGAATGTGTATATATCATGGGTACTTCTCTGAGGCTCTGCCCTTGCTCTGTAAGTATCCTCATTCTCAAGGAGGCACAACATTTCATGGGATATTAAAACCATCTTGATGGGTAAAGAAAGAGACTGCAAAAGATGGGGGAAAAGTTTCATGTTTCAGTACGTTTAACAGCTGGGTTTCCCATGTGGCACAGTGGTAAAGAATCCACTTGCCAATTCAGGGTAAATAAGAGATACTGGTTTGATCCCTGAGTTGGAGAGATCCTCTGGAGGAGGCGATGGTGATCCACTCCAGTATTCTTGCCTGGAGAAACCCATGGACAGAGGAGCCTGGAGGGCCGAAAGAGTAAGACATGACTGAATGATTGACCTACTGACTGACTGACCTTTAATGGCTGCACTTGTTTTTGCCTTTTTGAATAAGAGGTCTCATCTTTTCATCAGCACTGGCCCTGCAAATTATGTATCCAACCTGATGCCATCAATGCTTTCCCCCTTTATCTCATCTTTGTTTCTTTCTAAATGTCTGCTTTATTCTTCCATTTCTTTCTGTAACTCAACTGTTCCTTGGATATGATGACCCATATGACATACACACATGTGCACACACAAATATAGCTACTGGAAAGAAGCACTGGAAACTCAAAGTGTTTGAGCTTTTTTAGAAAAAATTATTTATTTTTTATTGAATGATAATTGCTTTACAGAATTTTGCTGTTTTCTTTCAAACTTCAACACGAATCAGACACAGGTATACATATATCCCCTCCCTTTTGAAACTCCCTCGCATCTCCCTTCCCAGCCCATCCCTCTAGGTTGATACAGAGCACCTGCTTGAGTTTCCTGAGCCATACAGCAAATTCCAGTGAGCTTGAGTTTTTATATCAACCACCAAGAAATAATTTGCTTTCCAGAGATAAATTTCCAGTGAAGAGAATATAATTTGTCTTTGGTCAATTTTATTTTATTTTATTTTTTTTATTTTTATTTTTATTTTATTTTTTTAGCATTCTTCTTTCTTTTTTTTTTAATTTTTACTTTATTTTACTTTACAATACTGTATGTCAATTTTAAATATGTCCGTTCTAACGACAATAATCTTAAGCAACAGCTTGCTTATCAACATTCATCTAAAAACCCTTAAGCTTAAGTGTTTTATCATTATATAATGCCCTCTATAGCATACTTCACTGCAACATCAGAATTATTCATTATTCACTGAGCAAAATCTAAACAGTTGTTTTTTGTCAGAGCTGAATTTTCTATTGGCATGAACTGTCATATTCAAATGTATCAGGTATTTCCCATTTTATTTATTTTTAAGAAAAATCCATGTTCTGTGTTGGAATGTAATATTGAAGAGTGCCGGGAGCCAGCACGGAAGATCCCATCCATGACGAGGTCATGCAGAGGAGACCTGACAAGCAAGGCAGATCAGGACTCGAGGGACTCCCTGGACCTTCTCGAGCATCTACCCCAAACCAAAATCTGTCTGTCTATTGTTTACTATATTATGCCTTTCACCAACTCTTCTGACATTAACAAGGGGCTATCCCCGACCACCTTTCTCTGGAGAAAATAGGGCTCTAGTTGATAAGTCTCCTGATCAACTTAGGGCTCTAGTTGATAAGTCTCCTGGGCATGAAAGGAGCATTTCAATTCAAACCCCCCTGTTAGCATTCTAGCTTGCTCGGCAGGTTTATCCAGACTCGTGCAACTATGCATATGATTGTTCACAAACCATGACATGGGAAGTCTAAGCATTCCAAAAATATAGAGCCCTTTGTGGGGTGAAAAAGCTTTATTAAAATAATACTGCAACGGCAGGTTTATCCAGACTCATGTAACTATGCATATGATTGTTCACAAACCATGACATGGGAAGTCTAAGCATTCCAAAAATATAGAGCCCTTTGTGGGGTGAAAAAGCTTTATTAAAATAATACTGCAGAAGGGTTTCATTGTTGAGCCAATGCTTGCTACCAAGTCCCCATATCCCTTATCCACTGTGTGCCTGGGAGTGCATTAGTTAATATAGTTGGAATGTAAGAAAAACAAGTAGTAGCCTTGGTATTAACCACATCAGACCTTTGAATTAATAAGTTTTTTTTGTAACCCAACTGCACCTTTGCTCCATGAGAATGTAACTCTGTTTAGTACTTTCTGAGGCTGACACAGATTAGAGGTATAAAGAAAAAAACAAAACAAAACAAAACACTTCAAGGGAAAACAATTTTTCTGGTTGATCAACCTTTATCAAAGAAGGGTCATAAAATGTCAACAGGCCTCCAAGGCCAGAAGATAATGTACACAACATAAGACCCTTGTTTATGGGAAATATGCAGAAAAAATCCTGGTTTTGATAAGGGCAAAACTGCTAGAATGTTTGAGCTGACTCTGCATGACTTTGCATCTTTCATTTTCTTCTACTATGTACAAGTCAAGGTATAAAAGCCCCTTTTGCAAATAAAGTTACAGGTCTCGCTCACCAAAGCTTGGTCACCCTGTGTCATTCTTTCGCCAACGCCGTTCATCCTGAGGGTATCCCTGGACTCTGCTGGGGCTGGAGCCCAAAAGAAGAGCATGGCAGTATTCTGGTTTTATTTTTCGTTTGCTGCAAGATAAGGATTACTTGTTAAATTCTAAATTTTATACATATACATCCTAAGTATGTATATATATGTTATATATAATATATATGTATTTAACATTAGTTGTTAAATTCTAAATTACATATATATATATATATATATTTAGATTTCTTTTTTCTTCAACCAGGGACAATTGTGCATACATGAGGTTATTTGACAATAATTGGACACCACTCTGGTTGTCACAACTGGACTGGTAGATATTACTGGAGTTCAGCAAACAGATACAAGAGATGCAGCTTAACGTCCCTACAGTGTGCAGAACAACACTTCACAACAAAGAATTACTGGATTCAAAATGTCAAGAGAGTCAAGGTTAAGAAATGAATAATGTGTTTATACCTAGCCAATAAGTACAAAGAGAGAGGAAGGGATGTTCTTATAGATACAAACTATGTATGGATGTGAGAGTTGGACTGTGAAGAAAGCTGAGCACCGAAGAATTGATGCTTTTGAACTCTGGTATTGGAGAAGACTCTTGAGAGTCCCTTGGACTGCAAGGAGATCCGACCAGTCCATCCTAAAGGAGATCGGTCCTGGGTGTTCTTTGGAAGGACTGATGCTAAAGCTGAAACTCCAGTACTTTGGCCACCTCATGTGAAGAGCTGACTCATTGGAAAAGACTCTGATGCTGGGAGGTATGGCGGGTGGGAGGAGAAGGAGATGACAGAGGATGAGATAGCTGGATGACATCACCAACTCAATGGACGTTAAGTCTGAGTGAACTCTAGGAGTCAGTGATGGACAGGGGGGGCTGGCGTGCTGCAATTCACGGGATTGCAAAGAGCTAGACATGACTGAACTGAACTGAACTGACCAGTGGTTACTCACGAAGTTGAGAATGAGATTAACTCTCCCATCACATGTAAAAGAGGGAGATGTGGCTGCAAATATGTGTGTTGTGCATTAGTCACTCAGTCGTGTCTGATTCTTTGCAACTCCTTGGACTGTAGCCCACCAAGCTCTTCTGTCCATGGAATTCTCCAGGCAAGAATACTGGAGTGGGTAGCCATTCCCTTCTCCAGGGAACCTTCCCAATCCAGGGATCGAACTCAGGTTTCCCACATTGCAGTCAGATTCCTTACTATTTGAGCCACCAGAGAAGCCCCAACTGAAGCAGTTTTGCCAGAAATGATAAGCACAAATTTAATAGAATTCTACCATTATATATATGTATAATCATTTAAAATATTTACATTCTGTTCTCTAATAATAGACTTCCCTGGTGGCTCAGCCAGTAAAGCGTCTGTCTACGAAGCAGGAGACCTGGGTTTGATCCCTGGGTCAGGAAGTTCTGCTGGAGAAGGAAATGGCAATCCATTCCAGTACTGTTGCCTGGAAAAGTCCAAGGACAGAGGAGCCTGATAGGTTACAGTCCATGGGGTCGCAAAGAGTCGGACATGACTGAGTGACTTCACTTTCATTTCTCTAATAATAATTTCTATATTTATGGAAGGACAAGACTGAATATGGCAGTGTCATAGACATGACAAAAAGTCCCCACTAGTGTTAAGTTTCTGGTTGAGACAATCATTTAGAAATAGATTAATGACTAAATACTCCATGAGTTGCCCCTCTATCATTTTCCATGTTCTATGGAGTCACCTATTAACTGTTGATATCAGATGCAAAATATCAAGTGACTTGGTCTACAAAAGGAAATAGATATGCCACTCACCAATTCTGCTGTTTCAAGTGATATTTTTCAGTTAAAAATAAACTCCACCTTTCTGATATTTTGCTTACAACATGATTGAAACATACTTTCACTCAGAGTCTTGTTAGAGTCTCATCCAAACTCTGCTTGAAACAGCTCACTTTTCTCTACGTGCCACACTGCTTTCACCTGAGATACTGAAACTCAATATTTTATTATGTGGGGAATAAATACTCACAATGACATTTTTAAGACTATAATCAGATTTAGGCAGAGTGATGACCCATATGAAGTTTAACACTCTTTAAACAGGTCCCGGATGTGGTCTGAAATTGTCTCTGCTCTTTCATAAGCCACTAAATCAAATTTTTCTTATTTTCAGCATAATTTGTTTCTCTGAGAAATAGCATTCTTACTATCTCTGAAACTGATTAGGGAAATCCAGTTAGCTCTCCCAAGTCAGTGTGAAAACACAGAATGCTAGTGCTTACAATTTTTGTCTGATTCATTATTAGTTTGTTTTTTTTTTCAGGGGAGACTTGATGGTAGCCAGACAATGTAATTTCTGAATAATGACATAAAATTCTTAAAATATTATGAGGTAGACACGTATAGATACAAAAATAGATATCCTGACGAAGACACTTTCTGTTTTAAATAATTGTGGTTATAGAACAAGCTGCTTCAATTGCTCTGTGATTATTGGAATTTTGTTGTGATTGCTCAATTATAGTGCACAACAGTGGTCTGCCAAAATATTTTAAAGAAAATTTTACAAAAATTTTTTACAGACAGATAATTTTAATGTTTACAATTTTCTTGTAACCAAGCAGCAAGCAAACAAATTTAAGTTGAAATAAGTTAAACTTGGATCATGTATTGTCTTTTTATTTTTGGTAAAATGATCAGTTTAGTTAGGGAATAGTTGTATTTCAAGATGCTAATATCTAATATGACTGAATTTTTTTAACAATGTCTAATATTTTGTAATGCTTTCCATATGTCAGACACTGTTGTCTTAATCTGTACGTATGTATAAATGTATGTATGCTTGTGTGAGTATATGAGGGTAACCCATTTAATTCCAAAGGAGTACATTAGGCTGTATATTGTCACCCTGCTTATTTAACTTATATGTAGAGTACATCATGAGAAACACTGGCTGTATGAAGCACAAGCTGGAATCAAGATTGCCAGGAGAAATATCAATTACCTCAGATATGCAGATGATACCACCCTTATGGCAGAAAGTTAAGAGGAACTAAAAAGCCTCTTGATGAAAGTGAAAGGGGAGAGTGAAAAAGTTGGCTTAAAGCTCAACATTCAGAAAACGAAGATCTTGGCACCTGGTCCCATCACTTCATGGGAAATAGATGGGGAAACAGTGTCAGACTTTATTTTTTGGGGCTCCAAAATCACTGCAGATGGTGACTGAAGCCATGAAATTAAAAGACACTTGCTCCTTGGAAGGAAAGTTATGACCAACCTAGACAGCATATTGAAAAGTAGAGACATTACTTTGCCAACAAAAGCCCATCTAGTCAAGGTTATGGTTTTTCCAGTGGTCATGTATGGATGTGAGAGTTGGACTGTGAAGAAAGCTGAGCACTGAAAATTGATGCTTTTGAAGTGTGGTGTTGAAGAAGACTCTTGAGAGTCCCTTGGACTGGAAGGATGTCCAACCAGTCCATCCTAAAGGAGATCAGTCCTGGGTGTTCTTTGGAAGGACTGATGTTGAAGCTGAAACTCCAATACTTTGGCCACCTGATGCGAAGAGTTGATTCATTGGAAAAGACTCTGATGTTGGGAGGGACTGGGGGCAGGAGGAGAAGGGGATGACAGAGGATGAGATGGCTGGATGGCATCACCGACTAGATGGACGTGAGTTTGGGTGAACTCCGGGAGTTGGTGATGGACAGGGAGGCCTGGCGGGCTGCAATTCATGGGACTACAAAGAGTCGGACACGACTTAGCACCTGAACTGAACTGAACTAAAGTGATGAATTAAGTTCTATTTTCAGATAAAGAAACTGAGGCACAATGAGATTAAATCACGATGGTAAAGATGAAATTCAAGCTAAGCAGTCTTGCTCTGAGCTTGGATCCTCTAAAGCAAGACTTTCTTCATATTTACCTCTATTAACAGATTATCAGGCAAGGTGCTGTAAGTATATGATGTGCTAAGAATCAAATGGATTTTAGAAATGACTTTTGACTCACTTTTTTTTTACTTAAAAATTTTCAAACCATAAACTTTAATTCTCTAAAAATGTTTCTCTTTATTTCTGTACATTTGCACTTATTCATTACTTTCTAAAACTGACTTTTCCAAGGAGATAAAGTTTAATTTTAGTTGAATAATGTATTTTTCACAAAACTTACATAAAACCACATAAATCTTGTGAGGTAATGTTAGAAACATCCTTTAATTTGTGTTTTCATTAACAGAATTACTATATCATTGTCATGCTAACCTTCAATTAATACTTTTCTACATAGTTAACATATTTTATATTATATTGTGATATAAACATTAATGTTTCTGCATTAATTCATGTCATTTATACATTAACTAGTACAGTAACTATAATAATCATGGTAGTTTTCTAACTAGCTAGTTACAATCTCTAACTTATACCTGTAAAATTCATATTTTTAGTGACAAGCTGATTCTTCTCATACACTGAATTCGTTCACATGTATTAAAGAGAATCTTGATTTTTATCTGGAGATTCATCTTTCCTCTCCTCACTTTGTAATGGAAGTGCTGAGAACTTCAGCCTAAACTTGTCCAATTAGAATATCATATTTCCTGGCCAAGATATTTGATCACCTTGAGTATACATATTGAGATAGGATACACTTCCAGCTACTTGGATATTAATTTGTTAACAAACAAAAATACGTGCAACACAGTGGCACCAAAGTTTGGGCCTACCAGAAATTACAGACAGCACAAAAGCAAAAACAACAGTGACAGGCCTGATGACCCAATTTCAGTTGTGACTAAAGCCAGCTATTTGCATTAACATGTCACTGATCTGGCCACAAGCATGTATTCATCTGATATGTATCAATATATATTTTTCTAAGTATATAGTTAGTATATAATTATATATCATATATATATTTAATTCTTTTACTGTTAAGATTTATATAGTGAGAAATGACTTTTTCTATTTGTAATAAGTAAAATAATCCTAAATAAACAAGCTATTTAATATTGCTCTGTTTTCTTCATTTCCATTATTAAGCAAAAAAGGTTTATTTTTTGCAATAATTATGAAAAATAACACCCTAGTTTCATGATTCAAAACTAAAAACTGCTAAATATTTATTCCATCTGAGTCTATGTTTTCTAATAAGTGCAATAGTTTTTAAAAAGTAGGTGTATGCTTAATATAAATATGCATATAATCTGTATAGATTTTATTTAATTACTATTATGAATATTATACTATGTTAATAATACACCCCTCAAACACCATTATATGGTTATATAGTGTGCTCTCATTTGAATACAATGGTTTACCAATTTCCTTGTGCTGCACAGCTGGAAATTTTCCAGATTTGTACTATCATAAATAATGCTAGATTAAATAGAATATGCAAAAATATATTTGTGTGATTCTTGGATTGTTTTCGAAGAATAAAGTATCAGAAATTAAGTTATCAAGTTCAAATTTATACAGATATGTTAATAATACACCCCTCAAACACCATTATATGGTTATATAGTGTGCTCTCATTTGAATACAATGGTTTACCAATTTCCTTGTGCTGCACAGCTGGAAATTTTCCAGATTTGTACTATCATAAATAATGCTAGATTAAATAGAATATGCAAAAATATATTTGTGTGATTCTTGGATTGTTTTCGAAGAATAAAGTATCAGAAATTAAGTTATCAAGTTCAAATTTATACAGAATTCCAGAGCCTTTCTATTCACAAACATGGGTGGCTCATGAACATCCCCTGGTCACCCTCTAAAAAATTCCTGCATTATTCTTTCAGTACACTTGAGTTTGGACTATTTTCTGGTCTCTCCCTCCATCCCTGCTATTAGAATAAACTTTTTTAAAAAATATAAATTTATTTATTTTAATTGGAGGTTAATTACTTTACAATATTGTATTGATTTTGCCATACATCAACATGTATCCACCACAGGTATACAGGTGTTCCCCATCCTGAACCACTCTCCCTCCTCCCTCCCCATACCATCCCTCTGGGTCGTCCCAGTGCACCAGCCCTAAGCATCCAGTATCATGCATTGAACCTGGACTGGCGACTTGTTTCATATATGATACTATGCATGTTTCAATACCATTCTCCCAACTCATCCCACCCTCTCCCTCTCCCACAGAGTCCAAAAGACTGTTCTATACATCTGTGTCTCTTTTGC
>SJYT01038406.1:158641-261901 GCA_006410635.1 Cephalophus harveyi | reverse complement strand
TGATGCTGGGAGGGATTGGGGGCAGAAGGAGAAGGGGACGACTGAGGATGAGATGGCTGGATGGCATCACGGACTCGATGGACATGAGTGTGAGTGAACTCCGGGAGTTGGTGATGGACAGGGAGGCCTGGCGTGCTGCGATTCATGGCGTCGCAAAGAGTCGGACACGACTGAGCGACTGAACTGAACTGAACTGAATATTCCATTGTATACCTGTACCACAACTTCTTTATCCATTCATCTGTCAATGGACATCTGGGTTGCTTCCACATCCTGGCTATTGTAAATAATGCTGCAATGGACATTTGGGGTACATGTATCTTTTTGAATTGTGGTTTTCTCAGGGTATATGCCCAGTAGTGGGATTGCTGGGTCATTGTTATTCAGTAGCTAAATTGTGTCTGACTCTTTGTGACCCCATTGACTGCAGCATGCCAGTCTTCCTCGTCCTTTGCTATATCCTGGAGTTTGCTCAAATTCATGCCCATTGAGTTGATGATGCTGTCTACCACTCCCTTTTCCTTTTGCCTTCAATCTTTCCTGGCATCATGGTCTTTATCAATGACTCTGATGTATCAGGCTCTTTGTATCAGGTGGCCAAAGTATTGGAGCTTCAACTTCAGCATCAGTCCTTTCAATGAATATTCAGGGTTGATTTCCTTTAGAATTGACTTTGATCTCCTTGCAGTCCAAGGGACTCTCAAGAGTCTTCTCTGGCGCCACAATTTGAAAGCATCAATTCTTCAGTGCTCAGCCTTCTTTATGGTTTGTATCACTGATCTTGTAAAGAAGGAAATATAAGTTGAACACACAGCACAGGACTGAGAGAAGGGAAACAAACATTGTGAGTCCTAAAATTTTCGCAGCTTACTGCCCTGACGAAGTTTTTTCAGTGCAGGAAGGGATAACTCAACCAGAATTGGTATTGCCAAGGTGAAGAAACAGATTTGAATTTGGAAAGACCGTCATGGCTAGAATTTGTGGGGTACTATACTGGAAAGGAGGAAGTTATGCAAACAGAAAGCTCTAGAGCAGGGAACCCTAAACTTCAGTCTGCAGACCAGTACTGGTCTGAGGCCTGTTAGGAACTGGGCTGCATAGCAGAAGGTGAGTGGTGGGTGAGGGAGTGAAGCTTCAGATGCTGCTCCCCATCGCTCCCTCCCCATCACTCGCATTACCGCCTGAACACCAGTCCCCAGCTGTCTTCCATAAAACCTGTCCCTGGTACCAAATAAGTTGGGGACTGCTAATCTGGGATCAGCAGAAGGATACTTGAGACTAGTCTCTGGCTGAGTCTAAGCTGCACATGACTGGGGTGAAATCAGAAGGTTGGGGAAAGAACTACTGGAAAACAATACGCTGAACAGTTCTGGAGCTCACGCACAGCTGGGACTAGTTTTTGTTCTCACCAGCCAGAATGAAAAGACTTGTAAAATGAGAGGCATCCTCAGAAGAAGAATACCTTAACAGGATTTTAATAAACCTGGGGAATAAACATCAACTGCTCTGATGTTATGACAACTCAGAAAAGCAAGCCTCAAAATGATCAAATTGATCCACAATAATTAAAAAAAATTTTTTTTGGATTATAGTTGCTTTACTATGTTGTGTTAGTTTCTCTTGTACAGAAAAGTGAGTCAGCTATACATATATAATCCTCTTTTTCAGATTTCTTTCCCATTTAGGTTATTATAGAGCACTGAGTAGGGTGCCTTGCACTATACAGTAGGTTGTCATTAGTTACCAATTTAAACAGAGCTCAACATGCTTTAAAAAAATACAACAAAATGCAACATAAAACAAGTTATCATGTAGCACATGTAAGGAAAATGACCAGGCATGCAAATTAGCAGGAAAACAATGACACAAAGCCAGGAGAAAAAATGATCGATAGAAACAAACTCAGAAAAGACAGGGATGATGGGATTAGCAGACAAGGACCTTAAAATAGCTATTGTAAATCTTATAAATATGTTCAATATGGAAAGTAAAATACAAAAATAATGAGGAGACAAATGAAAAATATATAAAGACCCAAGTGGAGCTTCTGCAGGTGAAAAACACAATGATCTGAAGTGAAATCTGTCTAGGATTGGATTAAGAGCAGATTTAACACTGAAGAAAAAAAGAGATCAGCAAATGTGAAGACAAAAGAACAAAAGCTATCCAGAATTAAGCACACAGAGAAAAGAAAAGACTGGGGAAAAAAATGAACAGAGCCTAGGTAAGCCTATAAGACACTATTAAGTGATCTAAAGATGGCTTAGAGGTTAAAGCTCTGCTTCCAATGTGGGAGACCTGGGTTCGATCCCTGGGTCGGGAAGATCCTCTGGAGAAGGAAATGGCAATCTACTCCAGTATTCTTGCCTGGAGAATCCCATGGACAGAGAAGCCTAGTAGGTTACAGTCCATGGGGTCACAAAGAGTCGGACACGACTGAGTGACTTCACCTCAAAGTAGGTATAATCTGAGTTGCAGAGGGAAGGGAGAAAGAAATTTATTAGAAGAAATAATGGCTTATTTTCCAAATTTGATGAAAGCTATAAACCTACAAAGCTAAGAAGCTCAATGAACTCCAAGTAAAAAGAAACGAACCCACAAACAGCAAGGCACAATATAATTGAATTGCTGAAGAAACAGTGATAAAGAGAAAATTTTAAGAGCATCCAGAAACAAAACGACACATACGTTTAGAGGAACAATAGCAAGAATTACAGATTTCTTATCAGAAACATTGCAAACTAGAACATATGCAATGACATCTTTCATGGATTGAAAAAAAAACCTGTCAGTTTGGAATTTTGTACCTGACCAAAAATACCTTCCAAAAGAGACAAACAAAAGCCTGGAAAATTCATCACCAGCAAATCACCACTGTAACAAATGTTAAAGTTTATTAGGCAGAAAAAAAAAATGATACCAGATGGAAATTTAGATTTTTACATAAGAATGAAGAGTTCTAGAAATGGTAAATATGTCAGTATAAATATAATAAATACTTTTTCTTATTTTTAAGCCTTTTAAAAATGTAATAGACCACTCAAATATATTTTAAACTTCCATTATAATTTCTTCTTGTGTTATTTTAGAAGTATAGTGTTCAATTTCCAATTATTTGGAGAATTTTCCAGATATCTTTGTCTCATCCACTTGTAACATATTCTTTTATGGCTTGGTGGCTCAGTTACTAAAGAATCTGCCTGCAGTGCAGGAGACACAGGTTTGATCCCTGGGTTGGAAAGATCCCCTGGAGAAGGAAATGGCAACCGATTCCAGTATTTTTGCCTGGAAAATCCCATGTACAGAGAAGCCTGGTGGGCTACAGACCATGGGGTTGCAAGAGTCGGGCACAACTTAGTGACTAAATCACCACCATCACCATACTTTGTATGATTTCAACACTTGTAAATTTGTTGAGATGTGTTTTATAGCCTCAAACATAGGCCATCTTAGTGATGTGTACTTGGAAAGAATGCATATGCTGCTCTTTTAGGTAAAGTGTTGTATGAAAACCATTAGGTCCAGTAGATGGATAGTATTATACAAGTTTTCTATATGCTTATAGATGTTTCTATCTACTTGTTCTATCAATCACTGAAAGAGAAGTGTTGAGATCTCTAACTATAATCTTGGACTTGTCTTTCATCCTTCAGCTTTATCAGATTTTATTTCATGTATTACAAAGCTCTATTTGCATGTACATACCATCTCAGATTATGTGCTCTGGGTGATGACTCCATTATTATTATGCAATGTTTCTATTACTCCTTAGTATTATTTATCCTTCTGAAGTCTGTTTTTTCTGATATTAATATAGCCATTCTAATTTTTCTTTAATTCTTGGATGCATAGGATACTTTTAAAATTCTTTTACTTTAAACTTATCTGTGTCTTTATTTTGAAGTGGCTTTCTTATAGATAGCATATACGTGGGTCTTGTTTTTATTTTATTTAATCTGACAATCTCTGTCTTCTAATTGGAGTACATACCTTTAATATAACTATTAATTTGAATGGGTTTTAATCTATCATACTACTATTTGTTAAGAGAAACTGGGTAAAAAAAAGAAGTAATTAAAACCTTTTTTCCTGCCTTCTTTTGAATTAATTGAGTATATTTTAAGATTCTATTTTATTCTCACTGTTGTTTATTAACTCTATCTCTTCTGTTTTTTAGTAGTTGCACCATAAAAGTTTTCGTTGATCACAGATTTCCTCCAAACAGTATTATATCACTTCACATGTAAAGTGTAAAAACCTTAAATCAGTATATTCATCTTTCCCCACCCAAGCCCTTTATATTATTGTTGTCATACATTTCACTTCTACATAAGCAATAAACCCCACAATACATTATTATTTTTGCTTTAAAGTCAATTATATTTTAATGATATTTTAAAATAAGAAAAAACTTTTTAATATTTACATGTTTATTATTCCCAAAGGATTTTCTCTATCTAATTTTAAGGCTTGGAATAAATTTATAGGAGTCGAGCCATGGTTTGGTCTACACACATAGATCAGTGGAACACAAGAGAAACCAGAAACAAACAACACATATACGGACAACTGATTCACAACAAAGATGCCGAGGTAATTCAATGGGAATAGGATAGTATTTTCAACAACTGCCTTAAAAAAAAGAAATCTTGATCCTTACCTCCTACTATATACAAAAATTAATTCTGAATGGATCATGGACATAAATGCAAGAGCTAAAACTTAAGGCTTCCAGAAAAAAACACAGGAGAAAATCTTTATGTCTTCGGGTTGGGCAAAGATTTCTTAGATAGGGCATGAAAAAATAAACATTAAAAGAATAAGTTGATAAATCGATTTGGTCAAAATTTAAAACTTTTACTCTTCAAAAGACACTATTATGAAAATGAAAAGCAGGGTAAAAAAATGGAAGAAAATGTTTGTAAAACGTATATCTGATTTATGTTTAGAATATATAGAGAATTCTTGGCACTTAATAATAAGAAAACTCAATTAAAAATGGGCAAAAGATGTTAGTAAACATTTCACCAAAGAAGATAAATGAGTTGTCAATAAGTACATTGAAAGATGTTCAATGTCATTAATCATGAGGGAGATGCAAACTAAAGCCACATGGTTTACCACATACCTATTAGAATGACTAAAACGTAAGAGACTGACCTTGTGAAGTGTTAGTATAAAAGAACCAGAAGTCTCAAATTCCACTGGGAACATAGTAGTACAACCAACTTTGACAACAGTTTGGCAGTTTCTTAAAAATTAATCATATACCTACCATATGATCCAATCATTCCACACCTAGGCATTTACCCAAGAGAAATGAAAGCATATGTCCAAACAGTCTTGCATAAATGTTCATGCAGCTTTATTTGTAATAGGCATTACCTGGTAACAACCCAATAGTTCATCAACAGGTGAATGGATAAGCCAACTGTGATTTATCTATACTGTGAAATACTACTCACAATAAAGAAGGAAGTGTTGGGCTTCCCTGGTGGCTCAGTGCTAAAGAATCCACTTGCCAATGCAGGAGACACAGATTCAATCCCTGGTCAGGGAAGATCCCACATGATGCGGAGCAACTAAGCCTGTGTGCCACAACTACTGAGCCTGTGCTCTAGAGGCCATGCACCGCGACTACCGAAGCCAGGGCCCTGGAGCGTATGCTCCACAAAAGGAGAAGCCCCTGGAATGAGAAGCCTGCACTGCAACTAGAGAGTAGCCCCCACTCGCTGCAACGGGAGAAGAGTCTGCACATCAGCGAAAACCCAGTGCAGACAAAAATAAAAAGAAAGAAAACCACTGACACATAACAACATGGGTGAATCTTGAAATAATTATGCAGCTGTCAAAAAATAATACATATCATATGGTGTCACTTATATAAAACTCTGCTGCTGCTGCTGCTGCTAAGTCACTTCAGTCGTGTCCGACTCTGTGCGACCCCATAGACGGCAGCCCACCAGGCTCCGCCGTCCCTGGGATTCTCCAGGCAAGAACACTGGAGTGGGTTGCCATTTCCTTCTCCAGTGCAAGAAAGGGAAAAGTGAAAGGGAAGTCGCTCAGTCGTGTCCGACTCTTCGCGACCCCATGGACTGCAGCCCACCAGGCTCCTCTGTCCATGGGAGTTTCCAGGCAAGAGTACTGGAGTGGGGTGCCATTGCCTTCTCCAATATAAAACTCTAAAAGAAGCAAACTTAGAGTGACAGAGAGATCAGTGGTTATCTGGGGTAGGTGGGGAGATGTGGGAGGAGGGACTATAAAGAGGCACATGGAAACTTCTGTGGGGGATAAATGATAGGGATTTCACGGGTGTATAAATATGCCAAAACTTATCAAATGGTATACTTTAAATATGTGCAATATGTTATCTGTTAATTATACCTTAATAAAACTGTTTATAACATTTAATGACATGCTTCTTTGTGCCATTACTATGCTGGTATACTGGTTCATTAGTTGCTAAGTCGTGTCTGACTCTTTGGGACCCCATGGACTGTAGCCTGCCAGGCTACTCCATCCATGGAATTCTCCCGGCAAGAATAATGGAGTGGGTAGCCATTGCCTTCTTCAGGGGAACTTCCCAAGCCAGGGATACAACTTGGGTCTCCTACATTGCAGGCAGATTCTTTACCATCTGAGTCACCAGGGAAGCCCATATTTACTATTCTAGATACTGGGGAATAAAACAGTAAATAATGCCCCTCCATGAACTCACAGTGGAAAGGGAACATCCTTATTTCTTGTTTGTCAGCTTGATCCTCTTTCTGCAGACTGGTTTCTTACACATGACAGGACTTCTAGCCACTGACACCTCAAGTCACACATCTCATTGTTCATATCACTGAGGATATAAGTGAGATACTGTCCTTCCTAGATTTTAATCCAAAAATTTCCCAGGGCTTTTGAGTGGTCTTGCTGGAGTCTGGAGAGCTCCCTTGAACAAAACAGGGGAAAAGGGTCTTGCAAGAAAGAAGTGGTCTGATTAAAGCCATGTGGATCAGAGCATTTCTCAGGAGAAAGGGACAATACTAAGGAGACACGCTGTTACCACTATAATTATTAGCATGGAGACACTGGACATGTGTTTCCCAATTCATTCCCAACAGTGGGAAGATCAGGGACCTAGAAGACACTTGGGCATTCTGATGCTAGCTCTAGTGTTGCAGACTCTATCCGCTTTAAAACCAGAACCTAATAATCCTCCTTTAAAAAAATGTTTAAAAAGTTTTTTATGTATTTATTTATGTTTTGGCTGTATTGGGTCTTCGTTGCCGCATGTGGGCTTTCTCTAGTTGTGGCAAGTGAGGGCTACTCTCTAGTGGCGGTGCATGGCCTTCTCATTGCCGTGGCTTCTCTTGTTGCAGAGCATGGGCTCTCAGTGCTCTGACTCAATACCTGTGGCCCATGGGCTCTAGCGCTTGGGCTTAGTTGTTCCATAGCATGTGGGATCTTCTGGGACCAGGGATCAAATTCTGTGTCCCCTGCATTGCAAGGCAAATTCTTACCACTGGGCCACCAAGGAAGTCCACTTTGTCTTGTGGAGGCCAGTCTCAACGCGTGGTCTCCAAACCTAGAGAACCATCATCACCTGAGAGTTTGTTAGAAATGCAAATTATCAGTGCCCCATGCCCCCAGGCCTACTGACTCTGAACCTCTGAGGGTGAGTGTGATGAGAAAACAGCTATTGTGAACTATTATCTAAGCGTTTTACAGTAAAACAACTGTTCTCACACTTAAGACTCTAAACATTAAGATGAGGACTTGAATTTAGGATCCCCACCATGAGTTCCCACTTTGCTTTTCCTGGGGCACCTTTTAAAATAACCACTTAGAGTTGAGGCCAAGAAAAATTAGTGACTTCTGCCCCAACCACCTTGTAAGGAGTTAAGTGCTTTCTACCCTGCTCTCTCCCGCTCCCTCTTGTCCTGAGATGGATTAGTACCCTTCCTCCCACTCATCATTTCCCCCAGTCCCTGTTTCTGGAACTTGTTAAGTACTAAATCTTGTACCTTGACTTCCTTTGTGTGAATATATTGAAACTGTGCTTTCAGTCAAAACTATCCAGGATTTTTACTTCCTCAAAGTGGAGCTCAGATACTGAGGGAGCTGTCTGCTGCCCCGGTTTGGGTGGTTAGTGCCTCCTCAGTCACAGGTCATAATCTGCATTTCTTAATTTAATAAGCCAGCTATGACCCCCTCAAGACAATGGGGTCCAGAAACCTGTGTTTTAAGTCTTCTTTGTCATTCTGCTACATACTTAGATTTTTTCCCCCCAAGATTGCATTTGAACACTTGTTCTTAATTTTAGCTGCATATTGACATCATCTGTGGATTCTTAAAACTGACGCTTGGATCGCCCCTCCAGAGATCCTGAATTAATTGGTGCAGTCTAAGGACTTGGATTTTCTTAGAGTTCCCAGGTGACCTAATGTATATCAAAGTTTGAGAAGCAGGCATTATAGCACATTAGAGCACATCGCGCGGCTACACATGCTGGGCCTCACTCCAGATCAATTAAGTTGATATCTCTGAAGATGGGACCCGCATATTTATCTAACTATTTGCATATATGTATATATAATATTGTATTATACAGTCCAGAGATTTTAAATACATATACATAATTATATATATACATATATGTGTGTGTGCTCCATCGTGTCTGACTCATTTATATATATAAAGGGGGGGCACAGACTCCTATGTCTGTTTTTGTTGTGTCCATACTTGAGCAGGGATTGCTGCTGCTGCTGCTAAGTCTCTTCAGTCGTGTCCGACTCTGTGCGACCCCACAGACGGCAGCCCATTGGGCTCCGCCATCCCTGGGATTTTCCAGGCAAGAACACTGGAGTGGGTTGCCATTTCTTTCTCCAATGCATGAAAGTGAAAAGTGAAAGTGAAGTCGCTCAGTCATGTCTGACTCAGCGACCCCATGGACTGCAGCCCACCAGGCTCCTCCATCCATGGGAGTTTCCAGGCAAGAGTAGTGGAGTGGGATGCCATTGCCTTCTCCAGAGCAGGGATTAAAAGGGGCTTATATATTGACCCTGAAAGCCCATCTTTAACACAAGCTGTTAAGTTGCTATTAAGTTTTCCTGTCCTGTCCTAGCACTGGTCATCATAGCAGAGGTGGTACCCAAAGTGCCTTCTGAAGAAATGATGAGCAGCCCAAACTCCAGGCCAGGAGATGAGCCAATTTTATGCCAACCTCAGCAGACCTTGCCCAAGGAGATTACTTCATCCTCAGATAAGATTCATGAATCTGAAGAGGGTCATCTTAGGAGACTGACTTCTTCAAGATGATGATAGCCACCCTCAGCATTTTCCCTTTGGAATCAGTCCAAAAGATCTGGGTTCAAATTCTATTTGGTTTTATTACCTGCCAACTGAGGATACTGAATAAGTTGTTCTCCTTTCTGAGCCTCAGTCATCTTGCTTATGAAATGGAGTTTTGGTGACCAAGTAAAATGATGGGATATCGAATGTGGAAACGCCTTGTAAGCTGTGAAAAACTTTAAAAGGGTTTTAAAATGAGCTCATGTTCTAGATGGGGAGATTGGATTTGGAGATATGTTAACTCATCACACAAGGTTTGATAACAGATTTTAATGGTACAGAGAAAGAGAGCACTGAGAGCTGGTCATCCTTGGCAATTGCTGGAGTCTCTTTGGAATGGCAGAGTGGAAGGAGCACTGGACCGAGAGAGAGGAGCCTCAGGTTCTGGGTCCAGCTATGTGACTCATCTCTTTACTCATGAGCTAGTCACTAAATACCCCATGAACGGCAAATACTGTGTTAGGCACTGGAGATTCAGTGGTGAATAAGTTGGTCACGGTTTCCTCCTCCTGGAAGTCTAGAAACTGAGACAGGTGTGAATCAAATAACTGCACAAATAAATGTAAAATCCTAACTGTGATAAGCAATATCAAAAAGAGGCAAATGGAGCAATGGGTGTATATTATACCAAGGTTTGAGTTATGGAGCCCAGAAAAGTCTTCCTTAACAATGGGCAGTTTTGTTTTGCACATTTTTGACTGAGGTATAATTTCAATAAATTTTGACAAATGCACACTCAGTGAAATCATCACCCACTTCAAGACATAGAAAGTTTCCATCAGTGGAAAATTCCCACATGATCCTTTCCAGTCTCCCAGGAAAACACTGAAACTGATTCAATTTCTATTAATATACATTAGTTTTGCCTACTCAGAATTTTATATAAGTAGAATTATACAGTATATACCTTTTTTGGTCTCATTTCTCTCAGTATTACACTTCTGAATTCATCCATATAATTGCATGTATCATTCTTTCAGTATTATTATATTTATTATTATTATTCTTTTATTAGTCTTTTTTATTTTTCATTTTTAAAATTCTTTTTATTCCATGTGGTTCATTCTTTTTTAACTGGTGAATAGTACTCCATTGTATGAATATACCATAGTTTGTTTATCCAGTCACCCTGTTGATGAATGTTTGGATTGTTTCTTGTTTTGGGTATTGGGTATTATGAATGAAGCTGCTATGAACATTCTGGTTTAAATTATTTTGTGAGAATATGTTTTCATTTCTTTTAGGCAGTAGGGATACAAGAATAGAATTCCTGGTCATAGATTAGATATATATACTTAATGAGAAGCTGCCAAATACCAGCAGTATATGTATGGGAGTTCCAGTTGCTTTATATCCCCACCAACATTTGGTACTGTCAGTTTTAAGAAAATTATTAAATTTGAATATGTTTGTGAAGTGGTATCTCACTTTTCATGTTAAGGAGGGATGATTTGAAGCTGACATCTGAAGGATGAGAAGGAGACCAGATAAAGAGGATGGGGGTTGAGCATTCCAGGCAAAGAGAACAGAATGTACAAAGGTGCCAAGGAAGCAGAGCAATCATAAAGAACACGAAAGGAGTGGGGTGTAGGGTGAGGCTGGTGAGGGGAGTGATGGGAAGTATCAGACCATTCGCTTTCAAGGGATCATGTGGGTCTGGGCCATGCAGACACCAGCAGTGAGTGACCAGAGTGAACTTAAAAAAAAAAAAAAGGTCACACCAAAAAACTCAGTAATGTCCTAGACCGCATAAAACCCTAGAAATTTCCTATTATTCTGGGAAGTAGAGAGGGAGGCTCATTATGACCAAAATTGAATTTCCTGTCTTCTTGGCAGAAAGGTGCTCAGAATGGATTAAATTTCATTCAAAGAAGTGAAAGAAATGAGCATTTCTTGCATGTGACCATTGCAGTTGCAAATTCATGCTTACTTCAAATGAAAGAGTAGGATTTCTGGGTGGTGTTGAGTATGAGTTTGAGGTTTGAGACCATGAATTTAAAATGATGTCATTCTCTGTATGATTTTTTTCTCAGGTAACATTCAGCTGCTCAAGCACATGGTGTGAAACCTCATCTCAGAGTGTAGTGCTTAGCCAGGTTGTGGTTTTTCTAGGAAAGAATGTTGGAGAGTAAGGTGAGTAAGGAAACAATTGTAATAATGAATCTTGGGCTCTAAACTGGACCAGAAGGGAAGTGAAGAATGGACAATGAGAATTTGTGGGATTAATAGATTAGTGGTCTCAATGAGATTGAAGAATAACAGCAAATGAGGTCCTAGAACATGGAACTGAAAGGCTAGGAGAGTAAATGGAAAGTGAGATCTATTATATTTTCATATTCCAAAGATGGAGCCTTTTATGGATCATTAAAATGTTGAGGGTGTAACCATGGAAGTGGTGGCTCAGTTGAGAAGGTTTTTGGAGATAAGAGACCAAGGTATTGACTAGATCATAAACATGAATACTGAACTCACCCAGAGTTCAATGATTGTGCTAAGAGTTGGAAGGAGCAGGGGAAAAATTACATTGGTGGGTCAGAAGATGACAGCAATCAAGATGGGCAGGGTGGTATATCTAAATGGAAAGAGCAAATCTTTGCAGAGAAAGGAGTAGGGAAACCATAGGGAAGTTCAATGTCAAACTCTATTAACACTTGCATCCTTCCAAAGACAATGAACCACACCAAAAACAAATGAACCAACTAACCAATCAACCAAACCAGGAAAGCCTTTCAATTGGGAATGCTCTATCTTGCCACTAAGAGGCACTATCAATACTGGAAAACCACATTTCCAAGCAGTCCCTGGGATGGGAAAATCCCCTGGAGAAGGGAAAGGCTAGCCACTCCAGTATTTTTGGCCTGGAGAATTCCATGGACTGTGGTCCATGGAGTCACGAAGAGTTGAACATGACTGAGCGACTTTCACTTCACATCACTTCAAGCAGTCCCTGGAGGCCAGGAAAATGTGTTTTAGCCTGAGCCCTGAGGACCTCTAAGTCTCTTATGAGATATTACAAGGAGTTCAGCCATCCTCCCACACAGCTGCACATACCTGTAGAGAGAATGTTTATGTGTAATATAAACCTTAAAAAAGAGGAAAAAGTTAAATTCCTTGTTGTTCAGTCGCTCAGCTGTGTCCAATTCTTTGTAACCCCTCGGACTTCGGCACACCAGGGTTCCCTGTCCTTCACTATCTCTCAGAATTTGCTCAGACTCATGTCCATCGAGTCGATGATGCCATCCAACATCTCATCCTCTCTTACCCTCTTCTCCTCCTGTCCTCCATCTTTCCCAAAGTTAGAGTCTTTTCTAATGAGTTGGCTCTTCGCATCATGTAGCCAAAGTATTGAAGCTTCAGCTTCAGCATCAGTCCTAGATTCCTTTAAAAAAGGTACTGAGTTATAAGATTTTTTTTTTTTCCCCTAAAAGGAGGTCTGAAACCACAGCTACTATCATGGGATTTGACGACATTTTCTTCTAGGTAAAAAGATTCCTCATAACTGCAGGTTTTTAGAGTTGATGGTAACACTGTACTTAAAAATTTTCTTCCTGTAGTGGGAAGAGCAGAGGGGCTGGAGTTAATATTGTAGCAGCAGCAGCAGCAATAGTATTTATCATTATCACCAACATTTGAATGTTTACATGAACCAGAAACCGATCTAAACATTGTACATAAATTAAGTCATTTACTGCTCTTAAATCATATGAGTTAAGTATGTATCAATACTATCATTAACATCATTTGACAGATAAATAGGATCCAGAGGGACAGGTCACTTGTCCTAGCCACAGTTAGGAGATGGTGGTGGTAGTAGTCGGGTGGACTTGTTTTCCCTAACCAGAATAGTCCAAGTTATGCAAGAGAAAACACCTCTGAATCTCATAGCTTAAGTCAATAGGAACTACCAGTTTGGCAGGAGGTCTGGGCTTTTCATGCTAACTTGGGAACTCAGGCTGACATAAGCTTCATTTTGACACATGCCAGTGATCATGATCACTGATCTCCATGCAGGGAAGAGAGTATGCTCTGGTGTCTTCAACTGAAAAGAAATCCTTCTGCTTAAAAATGATGCATGTCACTTTTCACTGGCCTGGTGGAAGCAAGTCACATGCCATCCCTCCCTTCAAGAGGGAAAGGAAAGGCACCCCTGCTGTGTTCCTAGAAGGAGGCAAATCAGATTTTTTTGGTAGTAATGATTACCAAAACCATTCAGATCCTGGGTAATTTATGCTTCTCTCAGTCTCAATTTCCCAACCCACTAAACGAGCACCATTGTTCTGTAAGGATTCCTTGTTTAAAGTCTCCCCGTCAGATAGATATTGATGATGAGGCAGTATGGTTGCATCCCATCAAAACTCCCATCAGCTGAAAATCCTGGTCTCACCAGGAGCCCTGTAGCCCTCCAACCAGAGCTGTCTGCACAATGGCCTTTGTCCAAAGACACATGCCAAGCTTTTTATCACTCACTCACCTTAGGTCTTGAAGGATAATTCTTCATTTCAGTCAACAATACGCCATAGTTGTAGCTTGCTAGAAAGCTCAGGCTGGAACCACCAGGTGTCTGGTTCACACTGACAGCTTGAGACCACTTTGGCTTGAGTGAAGGTCATGGTGAATGCTCCTTCTTCCAGATTTTTCAAGTTTTCACTTCAAATTGAGTCAGATCAGCAGGACTGCTTACTTGGCCCCTCTCAGTTTCATTCCACAGACACTCCCCCGGATGTCTGCTCTGAGTCAGGGATGAGCTAAGACCCAGAAACTCCTTTTGCAACCAAGGACTGATGATGCTCAGGTTGTACCAAAAATACCCTTAAAAAGGGCATTCCCCAAACTTCCATGCAAACAGTAGTGACACTGCCAGAGCACCCAGCTGGCTCCTTTCCAATGGGTCGTTTTGCTGTGCAGTCATTTGCCCTCTTCCTCGCTCTTCTAATAAGCTGGGTTGTGAACTTCGTGATAGTAGGGACCACTTTTTCACGTAGGTTTCACGGCACACAGTAAGTACTCAATAAATGTTTGCTGCACAAAACTACTTATGAAGATATTTCGTATAGTTAATACATGTTAACTTCCTTGTAGCATTTAGTGCCCAAACTGCCTAGCGAGCAATTAGTCTAGTTGATTTTCAGACCTGAGATTCTAGGTAGTTAAAATAAGGCCAAAATGGGGGCGGGGGAATAGAAGGGCGAAGAAAAGGAGGACATTTCACGCAGAGGGAGATGTAGAAGCAGTAAAGCACAAGGTAATACCAGGCACGGGGAGTGCACCATTTAGCCTAGAAGGTTAATACAGGGGGTTAACGTGGGAGGTTGAAGCCAGATGCCAGGAATAGGTCTAAGGTTAAAGTCCAGAAGGAAGTCCAGAAGGAAGAAATAATAGGAGTTTGATAGGGAACAATAAGAGTAAGGCCGGTGGTGCATTAAATTTTGCAGCCAAGAGCTCCAACTAATGAAAGGCAGGATGGGCGGAGGAAATATATTCTCAAAGCTTCCTCTTATTTATGGGAGCTCCGACTTCACAGAGGAATCAGCAGAACATAGACTTCTCGGTTCCCCAGGGCCAAGACAGCCGGAGGAGCCCCGCCTCGAACCATCACGTGGCCAGGAGCGCCCTTGGCACGTGACCCACCTCGCGCTAGGCCAATCAGCCTCTGCAGGGGCGGGGACGCGGAGTCCGAGGGGCGGGGGATCGATTGAGCCTGCCTCTTCTCGCGAGCCTTGATGCTGTCGCTCTTCAACCGCCCACGGCCCGGAGCGAAGATCTCGCGAGACTTGGGCGCTGCGGCGGTAGGAGGAGGACGGGGAAGGACGGAGCCCTGCCACGGCTGCCTCCCTCGCTCTCTCCCTCGCGCACTCGCCCGCCCCCTCCCTCCCTCCCCTCCCTTCCCCGGCCCCGGCTCCGGCCCCGGCCCATTCGCTGTTCCGTCTTCTGCAGGGAGGATGTCGGGCTCGTCGCTCCCCAGTGCCCTGGCCCTTCTCGCGAGACTTGGGCGCTGCGGCGGTAGGAGGAGGACGGGGAAGGACGGAGCCCTGCCACGGCTGCCTCCCTCGCTCTCTCCCTCGCGCACTCGCCCGCCCCCTCCCTCCCTCCCCTCCCTTCCCCGGCCCCGGCTCCGGCCCCGGCCCATTCGCTGTTCCGTCTTCTGCAGGGAGGATGTCGGGCTCGTCGCTCCCCAGTGCCCTGGCCCTCTCGCTGTTGCTGGTTTCTGGCTCCCTCCTCCCAGGGCCAGGCGCCGCTCAGAACGGTAAGCGGGGCGCCGGGGGCCGGCCGGGCGGGGGCTGAGGGACGGTGACGGCCGGAGAGGGCATTTCGGGGCCGGAGGAGGTGGCGAAGTCCGGGGAAGGGGGCTGGTCGAAGTCTGAGGTGCTGCGGGCCCGACAGGACCAAATGCCGGTCGCGAGTTCGAAGAGGCGCGCGGGTGTGAGAACCAGAGGCGCCTGTCCGAGAGGTGGGGGCGTCCGATAAGAGCTTGAGGTGTTGCTGATTTAGAGGCTCCATATCTTGGGGCTCGTCGCTCCGAGTCGGGGAAGAAGAAGCCGGTCCCCGAAGAAGCCGACCTGAGGAGCTGGAGTAGCGGGGGCGGATGAGGAAGGGGTGCAGCGTTTAAAGAAGGCTGCACAAGACCGACATTTGTGTTTAAGGTGACGGAGAGTGGTATCAGGCTCCACAGATGAACGGGGGTCCTGGGCGCTGGGGTCGTCCAAGGTTCTTTTGGGGCCCTGTAAGACTGGTGACATCCTTAAAAAATAATAAGAGACGTTGGGGGAAGGGAGTCCTGAAGAATACTGAGCAGAGTACTAGAGCCCTAAGGAGGGGGTAAGGAATCAGGGAGCCTTGGCTGTGGAGGTGGAGGGAAGGTGGGTGGAAAGCCGAGGTAGTGGGTTGACTGCAGTAGGGGATCTGGAAAGAGGAGCAGCAGAAGCTCTAAACGAAGTGGGGGAAGAGGGCTGGGTTTGCTAAGGAGGGTGGAGTGTTGGGCATTCTAGGGTAGTGGTTGGGAGAGCAAAAAGGAGTTTCTAAATAAGGAGAGGAAAAACGAGCAGAGGATAGGGAGAAAGGGTTGAAACTGAGGTAGGGGGAATTATTTGTTAGAGAAATAAGGATGCCTGGCTATAGAAATGGAAGTGGGGGAAGACAGAAAATAAGGGAAGGGAGTAAAACGCAGGAAACCGGGGGTGTGATGTTGGTTTGCAGTGTGGAGGATATATTAGGGAAGGGAGGAGCTGAGTTTTGGCAAGTGCTGTATGATATTGGTTGGGCCTTTCACACAGCGGAAACTGCAGTGGTGGGATTAAGGGCCGGCACTGGAGAGAGGGAGATGGAGGGAAGTGTGTTTTTAAGGTCGAAAAGTTTCAAAAACAGAAGAGACATTATTTCTGAGGAACATAAAAGTAGTCCCTGGGATGTGTTCAGGGTAGAGTGGAAAGGAGATGATTGAACTGAAGATAATTGAACTTGATTTTGAACTGAAATCCTTTAGAGAAGATGGGTACATGGTGGGGAAGCATGGTGATGGGGAATCTAGACAAAAAAGATTCTCATTGTTAAAGATATGTGTTAAAATTCAGCTGCTGAATCGATCTTTTAGAGATGAGATTAGAAGTATTGAGAACCAGTTTCTGCTCTTGTGGAGACAGCCTTTAAGAAATTTCAAAAATATTTTTCTAGGAAAAAAATTGTGAGGTTGAACTCATTCATGACTTGTTAAAGATATGTGTTAAAATTCAGCTGCTGAATCGATCTTTTAGAGATGAGATTAGAAGTATTGAGAACCAGTTTCTGCTCTTGTGGAGACAGCCTTTAAGAAATTTCAAAAATATTTTTCTAGGAAAAAAATTGTGAGGTTGAACTCATTCATGACTTTACTGGAGAGTGAACTGTAAATTCTTTTTGCTAATTCCTTGGTGTTTCTTTGTTGTTATGCTAGAATAGTTTAAAATTACTCTTGCTGGAATAGCTGAAATTAAAATGGCTTTCATTAAAAAAATAAAATCAGTGATAAAGCTAATGGAGTTAAGCATTCTAGGGAGAATGCATGCTTAAAATGCTGAAGATTACAGTGAAAAAGTATCAGTCAAGGTCGAAAAAGCATCAGTGAAATGTAAGTGTTTGTTGTACCAAATCATACAAATAAAATCTTATGTATGCTTCATGGCTTTGAATGATCACTGCAGGGGTCAGGAAGGAAACATTCTTCTATTTCTAGCATTGAATATGTGAAGCATATTGGGTATTTTACGCTTCAAAGCATGAGGCCACTGTGGAAGGCAAGGTAGAGTTAGTCTGATTTGTCTTATCAGTTTTTAGTCTGTGTTACCAATAATTTCAGCTATTCAATTTGTGGGAAAAGCAAGGTTTCATTAGGCACAATAGGTGAGAGATTTTTGGTCTTAACGTGTTTAATCTCTGTGCTGGCACACAGCTTCTTAGAAAATTTAAGAATTTCTTAGTGAAACTGTAGTTTCTTAGCAACTAAAGCAAGGCTTTTGCATAGGCCTATGAAGACTCATCTGGCTATTCTCAGTGATATGTGTTCTAAATACAGCATAGTGCAGCTTTTTCCTTGAAATGAGCTTGAATTCAGTCACATGACTCGTGAAGTGAAGCTGAGCTTGTAGTTGACCCAAATGAATGTAAATTTAATTGAAGATAAAAAGGCTGTTTTTTGAGTTTGAGTCCATATAGGTAAGGATGCCTTTTTATAGCATGTCTGTAAGATTAAAGTTTTCTATTGGTAATAGCACTTCAGTAGTCTGACCTCATGTCTTGGGGTTTGTATTTTCTTATACTGTTTCAGAAGTGGATACTGTGTTCTAGATGAACTTGAAAAGTTGGATTATCTATTTAAAATGATGACTTTAAAAAAGAAACCTCCTTGAAGTATTTCTGGTTTAAGTATGTGGTAGTTTAGATTGAGTATAGATGCTTTGCAAAAGGTCTGTTGCATTATTCCTAAAGTAAAGAATTTGAATTAGATGACCCTTAAGGTCTCCTCTAGCTGTGATCCATTACCAGAGAGATTCAGGGCTTTTCATTCAGGTAGAATTTGTTTCCCATCCAGATATAGACTTGTAGGATCATAGTTTCAAGTAAAATGCTTATTTAAGGTGTCATTTTAAAGGAAGAAGCCTGACCTAAAAAATAAACTTCCTGGTAAGACTTTGAAAGCTTTAGACTGAAATTAAAATTGAGTTTAGTGTAAACCAGACAGTATTATATGATGGTCAAGAGCACAGACTTTGGATCCTGATAGACCTGGGTTTGAGCCCCATCTCTTGGACTGAGTGACCTTGAGTAATATGCTTACTATTTCCAAGTCTCAGTTTTATCATCTGTAAAATGGGGTTTATAATAATGCAGTCCCCTAGGGATGATGTGAGAATTATATGAAAGTTTTAAAGCACTTAGATTTCTGTCTGGCGTATAATTAGTTTTTGGGGAGTAAATTTTTGCTATATGTAACACTTGTTACTATATGTAACATATGTTACTATATGTAACATATGCTACTTTACTATATGTAGCATAACAGTACTATATGTACTGTTTGCTTACTATAGTGAGTAAATGTTAGCTATTTACTATTATTATCCTTTAGAAATACCATCATTAATTACTTATTTTTCTTTGTGTATATATTGAGCTTTGTTAATGCTGCTCACTGTCATCTTGAATAAAGTTAAATAGGGCATTTGAAGGCCCCAGATTTGTGCTTTTTGCTTATGTAACTTTTTTTAGAAAAGTGACCAGCTGTGTTGCTTTTTCTGTCAAGTGCTGTTTGCTTCAGTGGTTTGGCAGTTTTCTCTCCTTGAGTATGTTTTTAGACATTTGCTGTTGATTGTGCATCTCTCCTTTGGGTGAACTAAAATGAGCAATGAAAGACATGGTATCTATGGCAGCTGTGGCACAAATGACATGCCAAATATCAAGCAACAAATCTTAACATAATTAGTCCAAAAAGAGATTTTAAATGACCAGAAGAAATTGTTTGCCTTGTAATTCATTAGCATTTCCTAAGGAGATCATAAGCCTCCAGACCCTCATGCAACTGACAGCAGTGTCACTACTGATGTAATGAAGCACCCAGGCACGAGAAATTGGTCAGGGGACCAGGGTGGAAAGGCCATGTTACAACATCAGGATCTGTTTCTGGGCTGTTAGTCTTTGCTTTTCAGGGTTCTTGGATTCAAATTAGAAAAGAGATGCAGTTAGGTTTTTGTGTTGCCTGACATAACAGCTTACCCTGTTAGTATACCATGGTTTAAAACAGCAAAAGACAATAAAAGCCTTTACATGTAAATGTGCCCCACAGTCCAAACATTTAGCGTAAATTAAGATTGAAGTTCATTACAGGTCTGGTTTTGTGTGAGTTATGCAAATCCTCATGAAAAATTAGACTGCCTTGTCTTAAAGTAATTCCTTGATTTTTCTCATTAATACAGTTTTGATGGGAAACATTTTCTCTTGTGGAGTATACATTTAGACATTAATAAAAGGCAAAATGTCATTGTGTTGTCTTTATTCATATTTTTAAAATAAAAATAAATATTTAACAGGTCTGCAAAGATAACCAGATATGAGTAGAAAACTGCTCTGGCAGTTTGAACATTGTTTTTCATTTATTTAGTTTGAGCTGTTTTTTCAAAGTTAAGATATTTCATATTTAAAATCTGAAATTTTTGCTGGGTCCATATAAAGGTGTTTTTACAGGACAGTTTGGGAAGAAGATAAGGTGTTCATATCTGTACACATGAAGCATGTAGAAAAGTAAGGAATGATTGGGATATCACACAGAAGATGTTCAATGAAAGCTTGAATAAAATTTTGCAAAGAAATTTTGGAAAAGAGAATTCTGTGAAAAAGTGTCTAAGGCAGTGCTCTTTACAGTGAGCCCATTCTGGGCGGGATCAAAGGTGGAGAATGAAGTTTTGAGAGAAAAGACAGAAGAAAGGCTATAGTTCTAGTACACAGAAGAAACAGGAAGCAAGAAATGAGAAATGAATCTTCCTTTAATGAGCATCTGGATAAATAGAATCTGTCAGAAAAGACCAGGGTCCTCTGGAGTAAATCTGTACATCAAAATTAAAATATGTAATGATGAAAAATCATCTCCTGAGAACAGTTGGCCTTGCTTTCAGTGTACCTCTTTAAACAATACACTGTCATTTTACATGAATTTTTATAAATGCCATTGATGATACGGAGCTTAATTTTAAGCACCTTAGATAATGCATTTTTAAATTGTGAGGTTTTGATGGATTTTTTTCCCCTGAATTCCTAATTTTAGTTGATAAGGATTAGCTTTGTAAAGGCAGGAAACCTCTCCAGTAAAACTAGTTGAAAATAAACTATTATATTCTATAAGCTTTTATATAGAAAAGTAAACTTATCACTGAATTTAAAGTAAAATATTGTAGTGATCCTATGTAAAAGCATTATTCCAGAGGTATTGATATGTACATTAAAAAAGATGAATACACAAGTAAATTTTATGTTTTTCAAGAATTTATTCAAGAGGTCAAGATTTGTACAATTCAGGTTTACTGTGTAATCTAAAATTGAACGTAGCCTAAGTTTTTATTGTTTGTTTTTGTATGTATGCAAAGACATGTTTAATAGTCAAACCTAATTAACTTGAGGTTATTTTTTTCTTATCATTGAGAACTTTTAATTCGTCTGTGTGGAAACGGGGTTTACTAAATNCAATTCAGGTTTACTGTGTAATCTAAAATTGAACGTAGCCTAAGTTTTTATTGTTTGTTTTTGTATGTATGCAAAGACATGTTTAATAGTCAAACCTAATTAACTTGAGGTTATTTTTTTCTTATCATTGAGAACTTTTAATTCGTCTGTGTGGAAACGGGGTTTACTAAATGTTTAAAGAGTTCCCCTAAGTATCTAGATTATTTGCATACAGTAAGTTAGTTGTAGATTTGTTTGATGTACCTCAGACATCTACTGGTTGTTTGTTTTGTTTCTTGTTTCTGTTGTGTTTCAAATTACAAAACCCAGTCTTACTTTTTCATTAAAGCTGTATTAAGTTCCTTTTTCTTTTGCATTTCTGAAAACAATTATGGAATGTTTTAAGACTAACCTTTCCACATCCTGAAACCTTACAGTATGGTAATGGTTTTTTGCAAAAGTATGTCAGTTTGGATGTGCTTTGCTTCCCTTTGCTTTGTCTTGATTTATATCATTGTTACACCCAAGTATTGCTTCAAACTAACTAGACAGCGAAACGGAATGAGATGATTTGAAGTCACTCTGAAGGTGTCAGAATTCTATATATTATGTAAAACTATTATTAGAAAACATTAAGTTCTAAATTGTACCAATAATTTTAATCAGTTTCAAATGTATACTCATATTCTAGAGATGATTAAATATAAAATACAAGACAGGTCAAGTCCTTTCTGATAGAATACTAACAAGGCAAAATGTTTCATATGCTGCTAAGTAGCTTCAGTTGTGTCCAACTCTGTGCAACCCCAGAGACAGCAGCCTACCAGGCTCCCCCGTCCCTGGGATTCTCCAGGCAAGAACACTGGAGTGGGTTGCCATTTCCTTCTCCAGTTTCATATGCAGTAGACACTTTTAAAAAAGGCGTGTGCTTGCATATATAAATTACATCATTGATTCTTCTTTTGCTAATGATAGTATTTGTAAACCACTAAATTCCCTTCTAGTTCTGAAATCACACAGTTCTATTAACCTTACCGTTTAGAAGGCTTAGAGAGAGAATACTTTTTTTTAATGAAGTTTAGAAACTTACTTTTTTGAAATTAAGGAAAACTGACTTTGAGGCATCCACCGTTTTGAAATCCAGCTGCCTGTGAACCTGTTTCAGATGACACTTGTAGTTTATGTTTCAGGGAAGGCAGAATGGTGTATGTTATAGAGATCGCATATTAAACTTGCTGGGAAAATTGCCAGTGTGAATGAAACAATTAAGAAATGAAAATCACTCCCTGGTAGGTAGATATTTTGTGTTTTCTCTGTTGGTTGAAAAGTAGTTGGCTACTGAAGAGGCAATGAAAAGTCAGTGAAGCACAGTTAACTAATTGTCTTTTTATGTTATCATTTGAGGAGCTTTGCTTTCTATTTTTGAATTAATTTCTCCTGTCCCTTATGCATTTTTAAAAGACCTTTAAACCTGTTCATTATAGTTGAAGGGGTAAACCCATGCATTACTTGAATTAAGTCTGAGGAAGTTTGTAGATTGATATTCCTTAGAAACAGAGTGTCAAAGTCTCAGATTATAAATTTATTCATTATTTTACTATAAATTGATTAGGTCCATTTCCTATTTTTTCTTTTGTACATTTTTGTCAGAATTTCAAACTTTAAAAAGTAGAATGAGTAATGTAATAAACGTCCATATAATCATCATCTAGTGTCAGTAGTTATCAGCCACATCCTTGCTGCTTATTAATTTAAAAATAACCTGAAAAATTAACATTACAAATTAAAATTTTCTAGGTGTTGAAATGTAGTTAAGGATTAGCTTATATTCATAATGTAGAAATAATTTGGTTCGTATACAATCATGACTTTAAAAATATAAAAGCTCTTTATCAAAAGATTTTCAAACTTCTGACCCAGATAAATAGGTTTTATTTGTGACTAAGTATATGTAGAAATATGTAATGTTTTGTGAAACAATACCTTTCCTTACGCTGTAATATATTTAAAGGAAATTATTGTTGCATTTTAAATTGATTTCATAATTCATTAACAGGCTATGAGCTTCATGTTTGAAAGACAGAGCGTTGTCACGTATGGAGTAGTTTTGTTTTATTTTATTTACATATACCATGTACTGTGGAGCAGTATGATTTTTATAAGCATAATAAGGATTTTCACAAGGCATTTATCTGTAATATCAACATGTACTATTATTAGTCATTATTAGTAAAGAGAATACAGCATTGTTTAACAATACATTACCCATTACTTATATAATATTGATTCTTCCATCCCATTTGAATTTCCGTAAAAGGGAAGGCTATAATAATTTGAATATCATAATCAAAGCACAAGTTTTCCAGTATGTTTAGTTGTCCTTTCTTTTAAATTAGAGCTAATAGTCATTATTCCCTAGCCCTACCTTTGAGTTATTGGTTGAGTACAAGACTGGAATGCTGCTGTTTATTCCGAGCTGAATGCTTACTCTGATGCTGTTGTTTGAGGCACATTTCTGGTGAGTACAGAGTAACTTGAACACTGGCCAAGGGAAGGAAGGGAGAGGGAAGCAGAACCATCACTGAAGAATTATTTGCCTTTCATGTAAGATACTAGAGTAGCAAGTTTATTTTCTTGTCTTTAGATATCACTGCTACTTGAAGGAAAAAAAGGCAAGATGTCTTGTCCTGTGTTGGTAACTACTTTTGAAGTAATTTTCAATCCATAGACTGAATGAAAATGTTAAATTTAAATTAGGATTTTTCAATTTTATAAGTTTAACAGGTTGGAAGCCATTGTGGACCAAGTGGAAAAAAATATCTAAGCAGCTCCAGCATTGAAATTATATCATTAATCCTGAATCTCAAATAATTCATCAAGAAAGATGAAATAAATGGCTTTAATGCAAACCAGAAAGGGCTGCTACCTGGAAAAGAGCAAATATAAAGAGGTTTCAAGTAACGTGCAGTGAAATGTCATTGAATTACTCTTAGACAAATAAGATAGTGATCACGTATCAAAATTATGGTTTCTATTTTCTTACTAGGATTGAAGTCCAAATAGTTATCAACACATTCCGACCACATTTAGGAAAAGATGCAGATAGTTCTATGCTGATGGTAGCATAAGATAGGAGAAAAACCTGAAGGAGCTAAATTTAGGAAAAGGGAGCACTAGGGGGATGTGATTATCTATTAATACCTTCAAGGTAGCAGTGTAAATGAAGTAAGGGAATTAGGTAGTCTCCAAAGATGGATGGGCTGTATCAAAGAGCAGTGGCCTAGACCACTGGGAAGAAAAAGCATAGGTTTAGTATTAAGAAGATGATTTAAATGCAACTAGCAGAATAGAGTTATTTGCACTCACTTATAATCAGAGCCATTATAAGTAGGGCAAAGAGGTTGATAGGGACCTCATAAAATAGAATATCTCTTTTTGTTATATCTAGTACTTGTTTAGGAGCTCAGTAGGAGGAAAAAAACCTCTATGGGAATGAATAGGCAATGAGATGGATTTTGCAGAAAGGTTTTTTTTTTTTTTGGCCATGCCTTTTGGCTTGGGATAATGTCTCCTCTACCTGGAACTGAACGCAGGCCTTCTGTGGTGAAAATACAGAGTCCTAACCCCTGGCCTGCCAGGGAATTCCCTTTCCAGAAGTTTTTAAGGGTCAAAAATTAGTTTGTTTCTAGCTCTAAATTTCTGTGATTATGATTCAAGAAAAATAGTAGATTGATTTTGGAATCCATTAAAGTAGCTTTTAAGACCTGCTGGTAATACTTAGAATTTTGATTATTATAACCTTCATAAGCAACTTCTTTTTGTTTAGTTATAAAAAACTGAAATTTTCCCAATGTCTGTTTAACACATAGAAGAATAAGCTTCATAAGAGTTCATTCATTAGACTGGGAACCTAGTAAAAGTTTAACCTATGGCTCTTAGAAATTAGGTCCATTTTAGCTGTTAAGAAAGGCTTATCAGGAAATGAGCACTTCAGATTAATTCTTAAGGCTTTATCAGTCAAAATACTGCTTTGATAGAAACCCCAGCCTGTTTTATGAGTGGAGACGGTGCCGCCATACTTTGGTGGAATGGGAGCTCATTTTAATTATCTGAAAGAGTGTAGGATTGCCAGATCAAAATGCAGGATGCCCAGTTATATTTGAATTTCAGAAAAATAATGAGGAATTTTTATTTAGCACATCTGGTGATCCTAGAAGAATGTCTTTTTTGCTTATTTTACCTTCCATTTAGAACTTAATAAAGAGTCTTGTAATTTGATAAGTTTTTGTGTATTAAAGTAGTGTTGGAGTCACTTAGTCGTGTCCAACTCTTTGGAGTTCCACAGACTGTAAAGATCCCCAGGCTCCTCTGTCCATGGAATTCTCCAGGCAATAATCCTGGAGTAGATTGCTATTCCCTTTTCCAGAGGATCTTCCCGACCCAGAGATCAAACCTGGGCTCCTGCATTGCAGGCAGATTCTTTACCATTTGATCTACAGGAAAGACCTGTATTGTGTATTCAAAGAAACCTTTAAAAAGTAGATTTAATATGAGCAAAATCATGTTACATTGCAAATTCTGTAGGAGTAAATGTAGTTTGAAAAGTGACCGTGAAGTCTCTTAGTCGTGTCGGACTCTTTGTGACCCTATGGACTGTAGCCTACCAGGCTCCTCCCTCCTTGGGATTCTCCAGACAAGAGTTCTGGAGTGGGTTGCCATTTCCTTTTCCAGGGGAATCTTCCCGACCCAGGGATCGAACCCGGGTCTCCTGCATTCCAGGCAGACGCTTTAACCTCTGAGCCACTGTTACATCACATTTCTATATATATTTTTTCAATTCTGCTGTCTTAATATTTGACAGTTTTTCATTTATTCTTTTAAAAATTAAAGCTATTTTAAGGTGAGGTGCGGGTCTCAGGCTTTTTTTTTTTTCCCTGCAGTTCCCCTTTTCTCTTCTTACCTAAGTGAAAAGTGAAAGTCACTAAGTAGTGTCTGACTCTTTGTGACCCCATGGACTATACATGTAGTCTACGAAATTCTCCAGGCCAGAATACTGGAGTAGGTAGCCTTTTCCTTCTCCAGGGATCATCCTAACCCAGGGATCAAACCCAGCTCTCCATCATTGCAGGTGGATTCTTTACCAGCTGAGCCACCAGGGAAGCCCAAGATTACTGGAGTGGGTAGTCTATCCCTTCTCCCGCAGATCTTCCTGACTCAGGAATGTAACCGGGGTCTCCTGCATTCAAGAAATACAATCATCGACCTTCCCTAGTAGAGGGGGATAATTCAGTGAAAAGGCTAGTCTGGTAACAATCATCTGAAAACGCAAATTATATGATATGATAGAGTCATAACCAAACCTGAAATAATCTGGCCCTTTTCACTAGAACTTTATTTTCCTGTTCACTTTGCTATGAACTATTCAGGAATCAGCTGGCAGATACTTTACCAGCTGAGCTACCAGGGAAGCCCTTCCTTAGCTAGAGTATTTTAAAATTTAGGACACTGTTGTTTGAGGGTATATGATAAAGATGGGGCTGTTCGTTCAAGGATTGTCCCTTCCAGTTTTTCCTTAGGGTTTTGGAACATATTTGCTTTCTTGTCTTGGAAGAAGAAGGAAATGAATGAAGATATGACTGCCCACACCCTTTTCTTCTTAGTGGGTTCAGAATAATTTTTAACTTGCTTAATTATAACCGCCTGATTTAGAGAATCAGGGAACGTGTATGTGGGATGTAATTTCTTTATAGTTAAATTTCAGTCCTAAGAAAAAATCATGGTTTCATGAGCTTTATTATAAAGTCTTTTGATTGGAGGTGTGTTGTTGTGTATCAGTCCTTCAGTATAAGAGATCTACTTCCTGTTCTTTTGTTGTGGACTGGGATGAGGTGGCTATAAGAATGATAAGAATTGAACAGTGTACTAGCCTCCAGGGTTAATGATATTAAGTATTAAGTAGTATAAAGATTATCGTAACTATTATTATACATATTTATTTGAAATATATTTAAGGTAGTTTAACAAAGTATTAAAAATAATTCATGGTTTTATGAAACTAGAACATTAGTTTATTTTAAATTTGGTGCCTAAACTGAGTTGGAGACCATAGTACTGTGTAAGTGAATTGATAATCTGAACATTAGTATATTTTAAATTTGATGCCTAAACTGAGTTGGAGACCGTAGTACTGGGTAAGTAAACTGATAATCTGTCACTGTTGTAAACGTGAAATGTAAATAAAACCTATTAGATCGCCTTCTGGGACAGTGTAGTTGAATGGAAAAGGGCGCTCAATTTGGCAGTAGCTCTGGATTCTACTTCTGTTTAAGTTCCTGTGGTTTCTCTTTTTAAAATTAGTGTAATACTTAATCTGTAGGGGTTTTATGAGATAAGCTAATAATATATGGAAAATGCTTTATAAACTGCTTTACTGTAGCGAGTCACATAGGAATAGTTTTGAATTATAAGGCAGGTACTTTTAAGTTGTTTACTTTTAATATGCTAACTACAACTCTTGTAGTTTCATAGCAAAGTGAAGAGGAAAATAAAGTTCTAGTGAAAAGGGCCAGATTATTTCAGGTTTGGTTATGACTCTATCATATCATAAAATATGGGCTTTTAGATGATTGTTACCAGACTAGCCTTTCCACTGGATTATCCCCCTCTACTAGGGAAGGTCAATATTGAATTTCTTATAATCCTTGATAAACTTCCCAGGTGGTGCAGTGGTAAAGAATCCTGCCAGTGCAGTAGATGCAAGAGACACAGGTTCGATCTTTGAGTCAGGAAGATCCCCTGGAGTAGGAAATGGCAACTCACTCTTGTGTTCTGGCCTGGAAATTTTCCATGGACAGAGGAACCTGGCAGGCTACAGTCTTTGTGGTTGCAAAGAGTTGGACATGACTGAGTGACTAAGCATAGAGCAGCCATCCTCACTTTACATAGTAACTTCATTCCTGGAAAATTGATAATGAAAACAGTGCAAGAATACTTTGTGGTGTATTTAGAAAAGAATTAGATTCTAGGCTCAGACTAAGTGTTCATCTTGAATATCGTTTGAAAGTTGTGTAGAAAGAGGGACAGTTCTTTGTTGTGCAAGATACTTTGTGGGATATTGAAGATCCCTGGTCCTAGCCCAGGCTATTAATGATATCCAAATTATTGTGTTAACCAAAAATACACCTACAACTTTACATGCTTTGTAAAAGTCAGAGCAGCTTCAGTTGAGAACATCTCCATTTTGTGCCTGCACTTAAGTATCCTCTGATAATGGGTTATAGTGCCTAGTTCCTGAGACAACCTCTGGTCAAAACCACACCTCTTCTAGGAATGGAAAGGCACAAAGAGCAGCTGTTGCCTTGTTTTTATTGTCTTTGTTGACATGTATTAAAGCAGGGATGCAAACTTGTTTACCATAGGAGCTAGGCAAGTACTATTTGCTAAAGCGGAGAATATGATAGATGCTTTGACTGAATACTGGACTTTTAAAAGTACTGTGCGTGTCCTACAATGTAGAACATGGAACTCTGCTCAGTGTTATGTGGCAACCTGGATGGGAGGGGAGTTTAGGGTAGAATGGATACATACAACATACAAATGTATGAACATGAACCCTGGTAAAGTCCGGGAGATGGTGAGGAACAGGGACACCTGGCTTGCTGCAGTCCATGGGGTTGCAAACAGTCGGGCATAACTTAGTGACTGAACAACAGCAGCATATGTATGGCTTAGTGGCTTTGCAGCACCTGAAACTATCACAACATTGTTAATCGGCTATACCCCAATACAAAATAAGTTTCTTAAAAAAAAAAAAAAATTTCATGGTTTAAAAAAAAAATACTGTGCTGGTCAAGTAAGACTGTCAGTGGGCCCCTGTTTTGTGTCCTCTTCACCAAAGAATTATGTTACAGATTTTGAAGCCTAAGAGATTGGATTGGAGTCTTGATTTTTGCTAATTCTCTTACTCTGTTTCCTCATCTGTTTATTTGGAATAATACACATCTCACAGGTTAGAATGAACGGCATGCATAAATCAACTAGCATGATAGCTGACACAGGAATGTGCTTGATAAGATTTTCTATCACTAATAGCCTTCAGTTATCTTGGTTTACTTTTTTAAATTTTATTTTTAATTGAAAGATAATTGCTTTACATTGTTGGTTTCTGCCATAAAACAGTGCAAATCAGCCATAGTATACATATGTCCCTTCCCTCTTGAGCCTCCCTCCTACCCCCCCCACCCTACCTCCCCTTTCTAGATTGTCACAGAGTATCAGGTTGAGCTCCCTGTGTTATATAGCAACTTCCCATTCAGTTCAGTTCAGTTCAGTCGCGTCCGACTCTTTGCAACCCCATGAATCGCAGCACACCAGGCCTCCCTGTTTATCACCATCTCCCGGAGTTCACTTAGACTCACGTCCATCGAGTCAGTGACGCCATCCAGCCATCTCATCCTCGGTCGTCCCCTTCTCCTCCTGCCCCCAATCCCTCCAGCATCAGAGTCTTTTCCAATGAGTCAACTCTTCGCATGAGGTGGCCAAAGTACTGGAGTTTCAGCTTTAGCATCATTCCTTCCAAAGAAATCCCAGGGTTGATCTCCTTCAGAATAGACTGGTTGGATCTCCTTGCAGTCCAAGGGACTCTCAAGAGTCTTCTCCAACACCACAGTTCAAAAGCATCAATTCTTCGGCGCTCAGCCTTCTTCACAGTCCAACTCTCACATCCATACATGACCACAGGAAAAACCATAGCCTTGACTAGACGGACCTTAGTCAGCAAAGTAATGTCTCTGCTTTTGAATATACTATCTAGATTGGTCATAACTTTTCTTCCAAGGTGTAAGCGTATTCTAATTTCATGGCTGCAGTCACCATCTGCAGTGATTTTGGAGCCCCCCAAAATAAAGTCTGACACTTTAAGTGGAAATAGTGGAAAGTCTGTTTCCACTGTTTCCCCATCTGTTTCCCATGAAGTGATGGGACCGATGCCATGATCTTTGTTTTCTGAATGTTGAGCTTTAAGCCAACTTTTTCGCTCTCCTCTTTCACTTTCATCAAGAGGCTTTTTAGTTTGCATCCAAGTACTGCATTTCGGACTCTTTTGTTGACCATGATGGCTACTCCATTTCTTCTGAGGGATTCCTGCCCGCAGTAGTAGATATAATGGTCATCTGAGTTAAATTCACCCATTCCAGTCCATTTTAGTTCGCTGATTCCTAGAATGTCGACGTTCACCCTTGTCATCTCTTGTTTGACCACTTCCAATTTGCCTTGATTCATGGACCTGACATTCCAGGTTCCTATGCAGTATTGCTCTTTACAGCATCGGATCTTGCTTCTATCACCAGTCACATGCACAACTGGGTATTGTTTTCGCTTTGGCTCCATTCCTTCATTCTTTCTGGACTTATTGCTCCACTGATCTCCAGTAGCATATTGGGCATCTAATGACCTGGGGAGTTCCTCTTTTGATATCCTATCATTTTGCCTGTTCATACTGTTCATGGGGTTCTCAAGGCAAGAATACTGAAGTGGCTTGCCATTCCCTTCTCCAGTGGACCACAGGAACTGCTTTACTGTTGTCATGGGGATCATTTTCCCAGCGTCCAAGCTTCTGCTGTGGCCAGTGGCTCCATTCACCACAGGGCTATCTGCCAGGTGCCAGGATGGGTTGCCACTGATGGGTTGGCCCTGTGGGTTTCCATATCTGATTCTGTCCCTTCTGGGGTCTCAGTTCTGTTCTCTTCCATATCACTAAACTGACTCCAGCTGTATCCTTTCTGGGAAAGCTTGTAAGAGAGAAAGTCAACCACTAGTTCCCGGTTGCTCTGAGACATTTTTATAATAAGGATGGGTCCCACCAGTCTATTGTCTAAAATACCTGTAGTAAAAAAGGGGGTTAGGTATATAGGTCCAATAAGTATGATTAATTAATTCTGCTTGAGCGAGGGAAGCAAAGGCAAGCAATGCAAACATAGCAACAAAATTATTTTCCAGATCCGACAGTTTTGTGGAACTCTACGAAAACAATACAGCAACTGAGAGCCAAAAGGGCCAAGAGCACTTCAATTCTGGATTCAGAGGATTCCCTGTTGAAAAACCAGATTTTTAGCTTGATTAGTAAGGATTTTGCTTATCTCTAGGTAAGGAGATCATAAGGTCGATGACGTTGAGGATGGTGTTTCTTGGAGATTTTTAGAGTCACCATGGTTTGTATTGGAATTTTTTCTTCCTGGGACTTTTGTTGCTTTTTTATTTTTAACACTGGAGGCTCTCCTGGGGCGGATCTTGTGAAGAGGTAGCCAACTGATTTTCGTTGGATTTATCTGGAGAAATACAAGCATACCCATTTCCCTGTAAGATTAATTTCCCAGATTTCCATTGTTTAGTTAACCTGTCTTGATACCAAATGGGCAGAGGAAGGGAAGTGTCTTTCAATTCCTAGAAATGTTTTTCTGCTTATGTCAAGATAACTCCTTGTGGAGATGTGTATAAGAGACAGGGCATAGACTTGGATAACTGTGATATTGAATGGTTTGCCTTGGAGACGAACAGAGATCATTCTGTCGTTTTTGAGATTGCATCCAAGTACTGCATTTCGGACTCTTTTGTTGACCATGATGGCTACTCCATTTCTTCTGAGGGATTCCTGTCCGCAGTAGTAGATATAATGGTCATCTGAGTTAAATTCACCCATTCCAGTCCATTTTAGTTTGCTGATTTCCTAGAATGTCTACGTTCACCCTTGCCATCTCTTGTTTGACTACCTCCAATTTGCCTTGATTCATGGACCTGACATTCCAGGTTCCTATGCTATATTGCTCTTTACAGCATCGGATCTTGCTTCTATCACCAGTCATATGCACAACTGGGTTTTGTTTTTGCTTTAGCTCCATCCCTTCATTCTTTCTGGAGTTATTTCTCCATTGATCTCCAGTAGCATATTGGGCACCTAATGACCTGGGAAGTTCCTCTTTTGGTATCCTATCATTTTGCCTTTTCATACTGTTCATGGGGTTCTCAAGGCAAGAATACTGAAGTGGCTTGCCATTCCCTTCTCCAGTGGACCACGTTCTGTCAGCCCTCTCCACCATGACCCGCTGGTCTTGGGTTGCCCTGCAGGCATGGCTTGGTTTCATTGAGTTAGACAAGGCTGTGGTCCTAGTGTGATTAGATTGACTAGTTTTCTGTGAGTATGGTTTCAGTGTGTCTGCCCTCTGATGCCCTCTTGCAATACCTACCATCTTTCTTGGGTTTCTCTTACCTTGGGTGTTAGCTATCTATTTTACATATGATTGGGCTTCCCTGGTGGCTCAGCTGGTAAAGAATCTGCCTGCAATGTGGGAGACCTGGGTTCCATCCCTGGGTTGGGAAGATCTCCTGGAGAACGGAAAGGCTATTCCAGTATTCTGGAATAGTGGAATATTCCATGAACTGTATAGTCCATGGGGCCACAAAGAGTTGGACACAACAGAGCGACTTTCACTTCACTTACATATGATAGTGTATATGTTTCAATGACACTCTCTCAATTTGTCCCACCCTCTCCTTCCCCTGCTGTGTCCACTAGGACATCCACTAGATGTCCATCGACAAATGAATGGATAAAGAAGTTGTTGTACATATATACAATGGAATATTCAGTTCAGTCACTCAGTCGTGTCCGACTCTTTGCAACCCCATGAATCACAGCACACCAGGCCTCCCTGTCCATCACCAACTCCCGGAGTTCACTCACACTCACGTCCATCGAGTCAGTGATGCCATCCAGCCATCTCATGCTCTGTCGTCCCCTTCTCCTCCTGCCTCCAATCCCTCCCAGCATCAGGGTCTTTTCCAATGAGTCAACTCTTTGCATGAGGTGGCCACAGTACTGGAGTTTCAGCTTTAGCATCATTCCTTGCAAAGAAATCCCAGGGCTGATCTGGATGGAATATTACTCAGCCATAAAAAGGAACACATTTGAGTCAGCTCTAGTGAGTTGGATGTTATAGAACCTGTTATATAGAGTGAAGTAAGTCAGAAAGAGAAAAACAAATATATATTAATGCATATATAATGGAATCTTGCTTTACTTTTTAACCTGTTTGAAAGCTAGCTATACTTATAGTGAAATGATTAAGAAATATGAAATCTCTAATATGGGGGATATTAGACTTCTTACTTTCAACAGAAACAGGGAAGTAATTAAAATGAAATTTTTAGATTAATACACAACTTACCTACCACTTAAGGTATTTGGATCCTGATGATTTTAAGCTGTTTGGAGCCTAATGCTTATAACACTATAAACGTGTAGATTCCAAACTATCTCAGTAGGTTAGCCTCCTTAGTCTTTCAAGTTAGCTTTCAGTCTTAGCAGAGCAATGATCTTTATTTAGCATGATATTTATTTTTGAAGTAATGTTGGAGCAGGTAATTTTGATAGTATTACAGTACCTTATTGCACCTTCAGAATTAGATTATGCCATAGAAGTGACATACTTTTATATTTGTTGCTTGAGCTAGAAATTTAGCAACATGATTTTTACTAGGAAACTGATTTATGATTTTCTTTCATTTGCCCAGTGTCTTCTTGAAAGCTCTACATTTTCTTGGTTTGTGTAAAAAACCTTTAGAGGCATATACATCTTGTTGTATATCTTGTTTTCATACTTTAGCAGCAGAAATTTTTTTAATTTTTATTTTTCTTCAGTAATTAACACAGTAACCTAAATGGTTAAAGCAACACTGTGCTTTATTTCCTTGTTCCTGTTCTTATTTCTGTTGTTCATCTTTGTTTTCTTCCCCAATATTATTTTGAGCCTTATAGTGATAAGTATGTATTATTTTTTGTAAGTCCCCCTCTCCTCGCTTGGCAACCCACTCCAGTATTCTTGCCTGGAGAATTCCATGGACAGAGGAGCCTGGCAGGCTACAGTCTATGGGGTTGCAAAGAGTCAGATACGACAGAGCAACTAGCACACACGTCTTAACTTTAGTGTTTTTTTACCCATCTCTACTTGGTCCTGTCCTTTCTCGTATTTTCAGTTGTTTCTAGATAAACATTTGGCACTTTTAAACTCTTTGTCCTGTTTTATTTGAATCCCTTTGAGACAGAGGGGTAACAAATTCTATTATACTTCTAATACACAAAATTTTGTTTAGTTGACTGATACTTTGAGCTGATACATTTGCATACTGACTTCTGGGTATTTTTGCTTTTCCTAGTAGATGTTTACTGAGATTTTTCTAACATGCTTTTTTAATCCCCACAGGGTTGTATAAAGTCCATATTTTTCAGAAACAGCTTAGGTAGTCTTTGAGGCCAGTTACAAAGGAAATTAATTCCTGAAGGAACTAGGGACATCAAGGCAGAAGGAACTTCAGGGAGGCAGCTGGTAATGAATATTGATTGTAACCTGTGAGGACTTGCTGTGGGCTGGTAAATTTTAGTGCTTCCCTGCAAGACTGCCTCTTAACTGTGGAGTGCACATGAAACATTCTGAAATGTCTGCCCATGGAACATGTAATTTGCTACCCAGTGGCAGGTAGACATTAAAATTCAATTATGGGTTGGGGGTAGTGTTAGGGGTAATCAGATTTTACAGCTGTAGGATGAAAAGACAGATTTTGATGTGCATTAAGGAAAAAAATTAGAGTATACAGAGTAGTAAGTAAATGAAAACTGCTCAGAAATAGCCAGAAGTATGAGCTTGCTGGCATTTGTATATCAGTAAGAGGTATGTATATTTTACCAGCTGTTTAAAGTCAGAATGGGAAAGAATTTGAGTGGAACATGTTTTTAGTAGTGTCTTAAGAGTGTCACCTTACCATTCTGCAATACTGTCCATTTGCCACTGAAAAAGCTCAAGAAGTGTATCGTCTTAAACTCTCAAAATACACCATTGGAAAAACCTGACAGGCCCAATAGTACCAGGTGAACCTGCAGTAACCAGATATATAAGCTTGTGAGCTATCTCTGCCTAAAAGGTAATGAAGTTTTCATTAGGTTGAAATTTCAAAGAATAAATATAGCTAACCACAGGAGGCAGTATTAGAGGCAGAGAGGCTGACTCTTCCTACCTTGAAATAAACAACATTTTGACATGGAATTATTTAACTTAAAAATTTTTTTTATTTTTAAAAAAATGTATTATTTTTAAATTAATTTATTTTTTATTTTACTTTATAATACTGTATTGGTTTTGCCGTATATTGACATGAATCCACCACGGGTGCACATGAGTTCCCCAATCCTGAACCCCCCCCTCCCACCTCCCTCCCCATATCATCTCTCTTTTGAAAAAGGAAAGTTACTGGAAAATTAGGAAAGGACTTGCTTAACATAATTTCAAATAATACTTAGGTATTATAGGTAAAATATTAAAGTTCTTCCTTTCACCCCTCGATTCCCATTCCTCAGGATAAGCGCTGTTAGTAGTTTGTTGTGTTTCTTTTTAAAGCTTATCCTTTAAAAACATGAACATTTACAGGCTGTAGTGCTTTGTTGTCATTGTTTAGTCACTAAATTGTGTCCATCTCTTTGTGACCCCATGCACTGTAGCCTGCCAGGCTCTTCTCTCCATGGGATTTCCCAGGCAAGAATACTGGAGTGGATTGCCATGCACTCTTCCAGGGGATCTTTCCGACCCAGGGATCCAGCCTGGGTCTTCTGCATTGCAGGCGAATTCTTTACCACTGAGCCACCTGGGAAGCCCCTGTATTAATTATGTTATAATTCATTTTGATATTTATAGCCTTCATTTTTAAAGTATAGTAATTGGAGTAACAGATCCTTTCATTTATGTTAATGTATGGAGCCTCTAGGATACATCTGTTGTTATTGTCACTGAAGGGAATTATGTTGATGATGACTGAATTCTTGATAAGAAATTGGCTCACTGAGAGGACCATTCTCATTCCAAACAAGGAAAAGCTTCATTAAGTGGAAAAAGAGCAATATATTGCTGTATTTTTATACTCAGTCATATTTTTTTGGTGAAAATCTTAAATGTTTATACATTTACTATTTGGCATGTAAATAATTCCTGGGACAACTCTGCTAATTTTTAATGTAAGCGTACTGTATACAGTTTTGCTATCCCTTTTCAAGAGAAGCATACTGCCTGTGTTTAGGGCAGGAGGTAAGTAATATAACCTGATCCTTCCCCTCATTGTGGAGGTGGAGGTAGTAGTACCTGATTGTGGAGTTATGAGATAATGAAGACTGAAACAAAATGATAAGAGTATAATTAAGAAGTAATTATGAGAGAATAGTTTTGGATTGTTGACTGAATGTTGCGATTTCCAGAGGAATTGAGGAGGGAACAGGTTTTAGTAGATAGAACATTTGTGAACAGGAATCAGGAATTTTGGTTTCTAGTAAGGGTTTTCAGCTACATTCTAAGCCTCTTTGGACTATGATATCTAAGTGTTAGATTGGGATGAGAATTAGATTTAGGAATTTTCAAACTGTAGCAAGTTTTTTCTTATTTAAAAAATAGAACCTTAATTTTTAATTAGATAAATGTAGAGCTGTTTGGGGGAGAAGGAATCCACTAACTGTTCCAAAGAATCCTTAGGGCCCGAGGACCTGGGTTTTAAAATTATTGAAATAGATGACCTCTTTGTAGACGTACTTCTGAAGTTTTTGCACAAGGATGTTTCTTACCTCTGATTTACAGTCTGCTTGGGCAGTCTTGGTATCTGTGGATACTTTGCAGAGTAGACGATTGAAATATTTTTACTAATGCATGTGTCCACAGTTGAAATAAGACCAAAAGAAAGGATGATCCTTTTAAGACAGTCTTAATAGACAGCCATAAGCATAATCATCCTATGCAAAGTGTACTTGGTAAAATAATTTTTATTGCAAAGTTTGTAAGCTTCTTTGTGAGAAAGAGCTACCTGTCATTTGTCCTGAGTTTTGAAATCCAAATTCTAATAGGAGAATATAGAGGTGTCCGTTGAGACTCTGCTTGGAAAAGGATTGAAAGTGCTATTCCTTTTCATCCCTTAATGGGAAGAAAATCTTAGGGGTAGCAACCACCTTGAAGATCTGCCAGTAAGAACTGGGGATCTACCACTAAGTTCCAGTTTACTATTTAGGAGTGCCAGCTTAAAACAGTAAGTTACAGTAATGTCAAATACTTTTTAAGCTCACAGGCCCACACAGTTTCCATAGCGATAACAGATAATTGGAGATGGCTGTGTAGTGATAAAAGCCTGAACTGGTAATGTTGATGAGAAAGAAGTAGAACATACTGTGTGATGGTCATTCTAATATAAAATGTTTTTTAATTAAATAGTGTATGTAGGATGTTCTGATTGTTCATAGTAAATGAAACATTTCTATTAATGATAGTTTAATATAGTGTTTTGAACTCTGGAATTGTAACTACCAGAGAATGCATCCTGCCTCTGCACATCTGTAGAATGACAGTACAATCTTAAGGGGTAGTGAATTAAATTGTATGATACACTTTGCCTGGTGCCTGACATATGTGAACATCAGTAAAGCTTAGCTCCTGGTATAATAATTTGGTTTCAGAGATGTTCAGTTATGCATTTAGTAATCTATTTTGAATGTTCTTAAAATAGAAAAATAGTTAGAAAATGTCCTACTCCCTGCCCCTTCCCCACAGATGTTTTTCTTAAAGGTTATCATTTCAAAGAAGGAGATTTCTAGGCTGTTTTTGATTCTAGAAGTACTTCCTTTTTAGAATTGATGTTAGGCAGCATCGTTACCTAATTTGAAAAAGAATATGAAAGTTGCAGTCTAACTGTAAAGTAAAATCTCAAATCAGAAATCTTTTACACTCAATGTTTATTTGCTTGCCTACTAGGATTAAAAGATCTTTGATTGTAACTGACTATATTACCTAACATCTTGGGATGTAACTCAAAGATTGACTCAGTGGACATGAGTTTGAGTAAACTCAGGGGGATAGTGAAGGACAGCGAAGCCTGGTGTGCTATAGTTAATGGGGTCATAAAGAGTCAGACCCGACTTAGCAACTGAACAACAAAAAATTAGGATTAATGGATGTATAGCAAGAAAACAAACTGACATTAGGGAATTTTTTTTTTCTAATAAGAAACTTCTAGGGACTCTCTGATAAATTCAAATATGCCATAGCCTGGTATCCTAGAATTTATGATTCTGTTGATACTCAGAAAAATGGCTCTGATATGAAAAACTCCGCTAATCTAAGAAAGACTGTTTCATTTATTTTACTGTTCATTAACATAATTACTAGTACATTTTAAGTTGTTAATAGGTTAAATATAATGAAAGAATTTTAAGGTTAATTCTTGGTGAGTGAGTATTGTGTTTCTCACCATTCATTTAACAAATATTATTGAGTGTAATATGTATAGCAAGGTATTGTGGGGATACAAAATTAGAGATATTCTGTGCCATTGTTGAAGTAGAGAATCTCGTGGTCGCTTGCCTGTGTTGCTGTCCTTATTTTCCAAAATCATATCTGGTTAATAGTTGCAGAAATATTGAAGCGGACCAGATGGCAGGAAAAAGAACGTAAACATTGCTTCAGTTCAGTTCAGTCGCTTAGTCGTCTCTGACTCTTTGTGACCCCATGAACTGTAGCACGCCAGGCCTCACTGTCCATCACCAGCTTCCGGAGTTCACTCAAGCTCACGTCCATCGAGTCGGTGATGCTTGCTAAGTCACTTCAATCTTGTCCGACTCTGTGCGACCCCATAGACGGCAGCCCACCAGGTTCCCCTGTCCCTGGGATTCTCCAGGCAAGAACACCGGAGTGGGTTGCCATTTCCTTCTCCAGTGCATGAAAGTGAAAGTGAAGTCACTCGGTCGTGTCCGACTCTTCGCGACCCCATGGACTGCGGCCCACCAGGCTCCTCCATCCATGGGATTTTCCAGGCAAGAGTACTGGAGTGGGGTGCCATTGCCTTCTCCGTGGTGATGCTTGGACTCGTATAAATTTTGCCACTGTCACAATTTTAAGTAATGGGAAAGTTGCAGTTTCAACATATTTTTACTATGGTCCATAGTTAAAGGAGTAAAATTTGTCTGTTTTCATAAATCCTTGTTAAAAAAAATGTGAAAATAAAACTCAGTGTAGTTCTATTGAGTATCCTCAAAATTTTAAATTTAGGGATCGTTGAGGCCCAGAGTGGGGAAGGAAGTTTCCCATTCTGTGCCATTGTTGAAGTGAAGAAACTCTTGCTTGTGTGTTACAGTCCTTATTTTCCAAAATCATATCTGGTTAATATTTAAAGAAACATTGAAGAGGACTAGAAGGCAGGAAAAAGGACGTAAACATCACAAACTTAATGAACTTTTATCACAGCATTAAATAGGAACTATAATTCTCTTTTTTTCTTTTCCCCTGGAATCACTTGGCCTGTGGCATGTTGGCTTTGTTTCATTTCAGTCTCTGCTGCAGAGTGCAGGGTGAGAGTTGGTTTAGCCTTGGGCTTTAGGCTGAGATTGTACATTTTCCTTTTTTAAAAGTTGAGTAAATTTGGTTGGGATTAAGTGTTAGCTTTTTCAGAGGAAAAGCATTTCCCAAGATACTCTTTGGAACCAGATAGGTGCTATTTTTATGAAAGGTTAAGGTATTCTTTGTTAAGGCTAATAGTGTTACATAGTCTACTCAAGTAAAGTCTAATGCTGCTGTGGGAGCTTCTGGCATGGATACTGTGTCAGAATCTGAGTCCCTGACAGCAGAACCGTGAAAAGACCCCTGTTAATCTTCCAAAGCAGAATAAGACATTATTTACGTGAGGTTACGAAGTATTGTCCAGATAATAGGATTAATTCCTATTTTGGTGTATTTTATCCTAGTAAAAAGTACATTACATTCAATGGTGAATCATTGGAAAGAACTGTTAGTTATGTAGAAAGTTCCATCCTCAGTTCCTTTTCATCCTCTGAGTGATCTTCTCTCTTCCCATGGCTTCCACCGAGGCTGATAATTCCCAAGTGTGTATTTGTAGCTTCTGATTCTCTCCTGAATACCAGATCCATGTATATGTTTTTTATTATAATATCTGAACATCTCACCAGCATAGCCCATCCTGTATGTGCCTCCAAAGCCAATTCTCAGCTTGCCTTCCTTTATTCCATTTATAGTATCACTCTCCACACCATAGTCAGTAGTTTCAGTTAATTCTATCCTGTAAACATGTCTTAAATCCGTCATCTTCTCACCATTTCTACAGCTTCTCTAAACTAGTTCAGGCTCATTTTTCATTTGGATTAGTGAATGAGTTTCCTAACTCCTTTCCCAGTTTGGATCCATTCTTCATACAGCCACCAGTCAGATCTGTCATATCACTTATTCTGTTGAAAGAAGTCCAAGCTCTTATCCTGTAGGATGCTTGTCACTTTCCCTAAATTGTGAGGTCTTGAGGCTATAGATATCTTATTTTTATGAGTAGCATGAACATTTGACAAGTGCTTGGCATGTAAAATCACTCAAAAAATGTTGAATTTTTTTAGCTTTGTTTAGAACTAATTATTTCTACCACTTCTCGATACTGTATTCAAAACTATTTCCTTTTGGCTTGAGCAAGGCCTTGTCCCCCAGCTGACAAGGCTACATTCAGATTTTATGCCTGAGGTTTCTATGCGTATATCAGCCCTCTCCCCTCAGTAAAATTAGTAACTTCTTTTATGATTTTGTTGTCTTTCACATGTCTGTTATAAAAGTGGCCATTGCCAATTGTATTGCAATTGTTTTTCTGTCTCATGTTTTACAAAATTAAGTCCCTTTAGGAACAAAGTTTATTTTAGTTGTCCCTGTGCACAGTCCTTGCTAAGTAAGCCCTCGGTAACTTTCTCTCAGCTTACAGATAAGTTGAACAAATGTTATATAAAAGTCATTGTTATGAAGTCATAGTGAGTGACACTTTTTAAGAAACCATTTTGCCCACATTCCTTCTTTTGGTTATGAATCAGACTCATTACTAGGAGTCTTTGTATGGTTTCAGAAATATCTGTATGGTTCCTTTGCCCCTATTTTCTTCTGTTTGAAAAAGCTAAAAATTTAGCAGTTTCAGACTCTCTAAGACAGTAGTTGTTGACGTGTGCTCTACGAACCAGCAATACCAGCATCGTCTGAGAACTTGTTACAAATGCCTATTCCTAAGCCCCATTCCTGGAGAAGGCAATGGCACCCCACTCCAGTACTCTTGCCTGGAAAATCCCATGGACGAAGGAGCCTGGTAGGCTGCAGTCCATGGGGTCGCTAAGAGTCGGACACGACTGAGCAACTTCACTTTCACAAGCCCCATTCCAGATCTGCTGAATCAGAATTTCCAGGGGTGGAGCCCAGCAATCTGTGTTTTAACAGGTAATTTTGATGCATGATAGTTTAAAAAATCACTGCTCTAGGATTTTGCCATCTAAAGAAAGTATTGCCTTTAATATATAATAACAAAGTTCCCAGTGTGATTTCCACTATAAACTATTTATACTTTGGAAGTAATTCATCAGCTGGGAAGACTGTAACTGACTATATTGCTTAACATCTTGGGATGTGATTCAAAGATTGAATTTTCCTGTATGCAAAGTGTTTGATTTTGGCTTCTGGGAATGGCTATTTAAAAGAAGATAGGAGAGGGACTTTTTACCTCTTCAGTTAAAATATCTTCTAGATTAAATTCACACTATCAGCTCCAACTACTTGTGTTTGCTGTCATTCTCATGGGCTATATGAGGATGAAAGAATGAGATAAATTGTATTATCCTCTGGAAGAATGCGCTGAATTGTGTTATTTTTAATATTTAAATTCTGGTTATTGGAATGTTGGTATGTTGGTATGTTGTCAGGGACAAGAAAGTGAGCTCATTATCAAAAGTTATATTGAATCTGTGATGGTGCTATGCATCCTCAGTCGTGTCTCACTCTTTTAAGACCTCCTGGACTGTAACCCACCAGGGTCCTCTGTCCATGGGATTTCCTAGGCAAGAATACTGGAGCGGCATTTTCTTCTCCAGGGGATCTTCCCCACGCAGGGATCAAACCCGTGTCTCCTGCATTGACAGGCAGATGCTTTACCACTGTGCCACCTAGGAAGAAAAACTAGTAACCTAAAAGAAAAATAAATTGTGTAATCTTTACTTAATTACTTTTTCTGCAAATTTCACTTGTCTAATACAGAAATTTGCAAAGAAAATAATTAGTGGAGATTACTAATTGCCTATGGCTTTTGGTGGTGTAAGTAAGGATCACATAATGTATTTTTCTCTTAGTTTACTAGTTTGTTTTTGTTTTTGGCAGTGGCTCCAAGTCTTGTGGGATCTTAGTTCCCTGACCAGATAGTGAAATCTTAGCAGTGAAAGCAGTTGGAGTCCTAACCACTAGACTGTCAGGGAATTCCCCTCCACTCCCTTCTTGCTTTTGAGAATGGTTTATTTCACTGGAGTATTCAACCTTTCCAGAATATTGTTTTCGTTTTGTCTTTAATAAATCCTAAATGAAGGGTCAGTTGAGGCACACTCTTCAAATACTCTGTTACTGTGTCTCTTCTCCAGAAACATTGTTTCTGGCTTCAAAATTCCATTTGGGTGTGTTTCTGTTGGCCCACAGGTAGTTTTCACCATCTCTTGGGATAAGAACTTTTGTTAGGGTTTGCTTAAATATGTAAGGGTTTCATTGTTTGAAACTAGACCTTTCATTAAGAATGTTCTTTGAGATACTGCTGGTTTGTGTGCATTGTCTGTTTCCTTTGGATGAAACATCTGTGGTTTTTAATGGCTAGCAAAACTAGCTTTTTTCCTTTGTGTATTAACAGTGTGAGTACTGTTTGTAGAGAGTTAAAAAGTAGATTTTCTGCAGTTCCTGAAGAGATTGGCTTGACAGCAGTTTGTGGCTACTGCATTTTTCCCCTTGGACACATCCTTAGTTGAAAACTGAGATTATGGTCATTTTGATGTCACAGTCCAAATGGCCCTTATCTATGTTTAACTTCACTTTCTTTGCTCAAGATTAAGTTAAAATGCCTTTTTCCTCCCTGATGTGAGGAAGAAGTGTTGTTAGTCTCAAGGACTGTCTGTAATAATGAAGCTGTTTATTGCATTATTAGTAAAGGCATAGACTCAGTGGCTAGAATTTTATGATGGATAGCCTATAAGCAGAGTTTTCAATTTCTTATTGGCCATTTGAGGATATTCTGGGACATAGGTGAGTGTTACTGAGCTCCCTTCCTGGAGCATGTTGGATATGCATGAAGAAATGCAGGAGGGGTGAGTTCTGAGCTGATTGTTCTCTCTGCCATTAAAAATTTCCAGTCCTTCTTATTTCTTAGATTTGGTGTCACGTTCTGTTTTTATAAGACCCTCTTTTTTTTTTAACTAGTGTTCTAATTTTTAAAAATTTAATGCTGGCAGTCTTATTTTATTTAATGCCCCTTTCTATTTAAAACATATTGAAATTCTCTGGGTCATTGGTTTTCATACTTTTTTCGTTTGGAAAGTTGAAAAATTCAGAAAAAGTGTAATGAACAACTCCCATCCCCCCTGGGTGAGTCTTTGAGTTCTGTCCCCCCAACTTTTTCAACCCACAGTGTTTTTGAGGTACTTCAGTAGAATACCCAGAAATGATTTAGGTCATCCTTTAAATGACAGAGTAGAATGCTTGCATAAAACAGCCATCTTATATTATTATTACACTTTTAGCTATATAGGTTACAAAGTAACTTTACTTACATTGTTCATATGAACCTCACCATGACCTTATGAAGAAGGTAGGAATTATTATCCCCATTTTTCAGATGAGGAGACTGAGTTTGAAGAAGTTGAAGAAACCAACCCAGATGTTGTAAACCATGGCTCATATCCTTATAAGGTGAGCTCTCAATTTAAATAGAGAGACCCTTATCTCTCCACACATCCAGTAGCAATACAGTCAAAACTCAGTGTTTAACCTGGTGTCTGGGACATCTTTCCCTATATTATATGCAAATTTTTGTGTGTATTTTCTGGTAAGAGACAAGCCTGTGACTTTTTTTTTTAATCATTGTTGTTTAGTCTCTAAGTAATGTCTGACTCTTTGCGACCCCGTGGACTGTGGCCCTCCAGACTCCTCTGTCCATGGGATTTCCCAGGCAAGAATACTGGAGTAGGTTGCCGTTTCCTTCTCTAGGAGATCTTTCTGACCGAGGGATGGAACCCACGTCTCCGGCATTGCAGGCAGATTCTTTACTGCTGAGCCCTCAGGAAAGTCCCTTTTAATCATACTGTGCCTTCTTGTGTGTGTCGCTGAGTTTTAGTCCCATGGATCTTGATAGGTCATGCTTGTTTAGCTTATGAAAGGGAATTGACAGCAGGACCGAATGAAAATTTGTGTTGAATGAAGATCAGTCATACTGAATGCCTATTTCTTGTCTAATCTAAAGTAACTTAACATTTGTAGAACCTACAGATCTCTTCCATATATATCACATGACTTCTATAACTACCTTAAGTGGCATCATTCCCACTTGAAGAAACTGCTCAAAGTTAAGAGAATTTAAGTTGTGGAGGTACTGACTCAAAAGCTGACTCTTCTTAAAAAAATAACCTGATATGATCAAAATCCTGTAACTCCCATTTTTGTGAATTTACAGTTTGGTCTGCCTGATAGCCAGTATCTTCCCATATATCATTGCCAAGCAGCTTAATTTATAATTAGTAGGCTAATTTACTTTTTGTTTTTTTAAAGGAGAATCTTGTACTGCCTCTTTTTATTCTCATTACTTTTGGGCTTTCCATATTGTTCACATTATCTTAGATTGAATGACTTGTAACTCTGTAATAACATTTGCTAATTCCTTGAGTCCACACTTCTGTCGCCACTCCCCTTATTTTTAGCTTGCTCCGAGGATAGGAAGGAATGAAGAATACCCAACTTTTTCATGGCCTTCTGAAATTAATATTTCCATTCTGGTTCTTATTTTTAACCTTAATTTTTAAGGTTAAAATTAATTTTTTGCTGTTTATTGATGAAGTTGGATTCTAAGTTGGAGCTCCTTTAAGAGAAAATTTCTACTTCCCAGACTGTTGTTGGAACAGTGCTGAAGGCTGCTGCATATGGCTTATTCAGCATAATTTCTGTGGAGACATGGAATAATGGCTAACCTTCTTGAGTGCTTACTAGGTGCCAGGTACTATTTTAAGCTGTATGTCAATTTCAGGTAATCCTCACAATAACTCTTTGAGGTTGCTACTATTATTAGTCCAGCCTACAGATTAGGGAGAAGCTCAGAGGTTAGGTCATTTGCCTAAGGTCATACAATTAGTGACAGCACTTCCAAGTAATCCAGATTTAGAGTTCCCTACTTTTATCTACTAAACTACATAGTCCCCTATTTCTCGAAACAGAAGGCTGACTAAAATATGCCAAAACAGATTGTTTTAGCCATTTGGATGCTATAATTTTGTAATAAAGGATGGCCCTGGATTAGAAGCTGGTGAATGGAGAAGATTTTAATCTCTAAGCCTTTGTCATGACTCCTTGATAGAGATAGCTGTGAAAGGAATAGGTGTGACTTTGGAAAATGCTTTGTAATTGCTGCTGTCTCTCACCTGCAGTTCAGACTGGTCCATGAAATGAGAACCATATACCTCCTTCCTGTTGTGGAGAGTGAGGTTACCCCATTTTCATCCACTCTCAGGGCCTCAGGCCTGCGTTACACTTGGTTTTAACACACAGAATGAGTGCCTGTGGATTTAGGACCTATCTTTGGTGTTGAGGGATAGTGTTAAGGATTAAATTAAGCAGTAAGAATAGGAAGGCTTATTGCAGTTAAGAGTCACTTAGATTTGAAATACCATACCTATAACTGAAGCTAGATACCAGTCTGTTTTGCTCAGAGTCTGTCTTCTTTTTGGGGTGCATGATATGAGTGAATGGGGGAGGGGGAGAGAAGCTCTCTTGTGTCCTTGGCTGTCATTTCCTCTTTATTACGAGGCACGAAGGAAAGAACAGCATGAGCCACCCACAGGGAATTAGTAGTGGAGAGGGGCTTGAAGGGAACAGCTGGTTTTTTTTTTTTTTTTTAAAGGTGACAAAAACAGGCTAAATTTAAAGGCCTGGCCTTGGCAGTAGTCAGCTGAGAGAGGAATATAAGTGAGTCTTACTATCTGTTCACTGATAGCCCTGGAGGAAAATGAGAATATTAGCTGTAAAAAAATCACTGATGGTCCCTCGTGTATGGGGCTAGGATAGCATTTTTGCTTCCTTAGGGCATATGTAAAAGCAGTTTTCTTGGGTTTGGGCTTAACTTGTTCCTCTGTGTTCCCTTCTTCTTCTCACCCTCTGCTACATATCTACACATTCAGTTTTCCCTGCCAGAGAGCTCCTCCTTTTCTCCGGCTGCTAGCCCCAGCTGTCATCTTCTCGTCCCATCCCCAGTTACACAGTTTTACTTTAGGCCTTTCCTGGTTTTACAGTCTTCATTTTTTAATACTATGCCTGCCACCCTCCTCCACCCTCAGCTTCTAGTTCCTCCCTCCCACAAAACTAGTGACCACTCTTTGGCTTCCCTCTAGGAACTGATAGTACTTTGTCAAACCTGTTTGAGTTCTGAGCCCAGTTACCTATTATGGAGATGCTGGTAGAGAGGGGGCCAGAGATTGTTTTTCTGAAATTAGGCTTTTTCTAAAATATTGGATGAGCTTTGACCTGGAAATCAAACAGATGCTTTTCCTGGTCTCCTGACTTTCAGCAGTGTGTGCTTTCATGTTGAGGGCATGTATTTGTTTGAAAGTCGTTGGTAATGAAAGGCAGGGCAGTGAGTCAGGCTGTGTGCTGCCTTGCCTCCTGCTGCTGCCGAGAGCTGGTTCTTCTCTTCTGAATTGGAGCTAATTTTGGATGGATAATGAGGTAGATGGTTGCTAATAACTTTTGCCTTGCTATGATTCCACAGTACTGTATAGAGAGCGCATTGTTTTTTTTTGTTTTTTTTTTCTTTTCTCTACTGCTAGGAGGAGAAATAGATCTGTTTTCATGATTTTTGATGAGTGTTCAGCTATCAAGGAATTCCCTACTTGATTTATTTAGAAGCAGTGTGGTTTTTTTTGGAAAGAACGGTACACTGAAAGCTGAAGATCTCTGTTTTGATCCCCGCTCCACTCAGGATTAGCTACCTAAGTGATCTTGATCAAATCATGAACCTATGTCTGCAGTTGACCTATGAACCTTGTGAATTTACGTGAACAAAACGAGATGTGATATGTGTGAAAGCACTTTGTAGACTGTTTCATAAATATTTCAGGTGCTGCCCTTTAGTAATTTGGCCACTAACTACAACACTAGAGAAATGCCTTTAATGTCTTTTAAGCTCCTTTCTCTGAAGCCAAGCTTCTTAAGAGCAGAGTGGTAGAATCATCAGAACTGTGGGGGAAGTCTTGCTTCCGAATCTTTTGTTTTCTCACTCTTCTCTACCCTTTCCCACCATCCCCTCGCCCCCCACTCACTCACATTCACATAATTGCTTTAGGATTTCTTTGATTCTTGTGCTATTCTGTCTCTATTCTTTAATAATTATAATTTTAAGGAGTTAGTCATCATAGTGTGCTGCACGTTCCAGTGGAGGAGTCTTGACTTTTCATAGGCAGAATTAATTAATTATATTTAAGTGGTGACCAAAATATCTATAATTTTCTGGCTCAGGGAGACACATTGACTGCAGTTGTGGTGTTAAGAGACCGTACTTTGGCTTTGGACACACCTGAATTCCAGTCTAGATTCTTTCACTATTAGCTTGTAACTGTGGGAAAAGTACTCAACTTTTCTGGACCTTAGTTTCCACATCTTTTAAGGGGATTATAATTGCATCTGTGCTATGTTGTGAAGATTAAATGAGATAATATAAAAATGCTTAGCACATTGTCTAACACATAACACATACTTAGGAAATGTTATCTATTGATATACATGTCTAATAATAATAACTAATAATAGCCCTCAAAGAGAGCGCAGATAGATGTCTGTTGTCATTGTTTTAAGAGATTTTTACTTTTGTTTTTGGATAAGATTGCTTAAATATATATCATTGTTGTTTTTGTTTAGCTGACTCTCTTGGAACCTCATGTACTGTATAGCCCTTCAGGCTCCTCTGTCCATGAGATTTGCCAGTACTGGAGTGGGTTGCCACTCACTTCTCCAGGGGATCTTTCTGACCCAGGAATCAAACCCGTATCTCCTGCATTGCAGGCAGATTCTCTGTTGCTGAGCCACAAGGGAAGCTCTAAATGTATATAATATAATTTACTAGTCGATAATCGAGGAACATTATCGACTTAGTCCCCTTCCCTGTATACAAGTAGAAAACTAAACTAAATCAGATCAGTACTTCCTTAGAAGTAAGTCTTGTCCAGAAGTTGCAATGTTGGTTTGAGTGACTTTCTTTGTTCTGGGCAGTGGAGAATTGTGTTCAGACTGTTTCTCCACTGTCTTTGAATTATGGTGTCTTGGGATTTATGATTATTTTGAAATTGGATGGGTTCTTGGTGGTTCTGGACATACTTGCAGGTATTCCTTCTACATAGCATGGTCAGTAAATTGAATAGGCTTAGCTCTAAGCTTATTTTGAAGCGCAGTTCAGAAGAAGGGAGAAAAAAGACGGGAGAAATCCACTAACAACATTTCTAGAGCATAATTAGGCACATTATCACATTCAAGGGGGCACAAACTACCCCCCCCCCTTTCACAGAGAATGTGAGAATAAGAGCATTTGTGAATTCCACTTAATGATCAAGAGTATGATTAAAGGAGAATAATACTTTTTTCTCCTTTCTAGGGATTTACTGATAAAGTTTTCTTTAGTGATTGAGCCAGTAGTAAAATGAATGAAAAGATAGTGTGAAAGCTAAAACATAGCTCCTTGGGTACCCTTTTATCTGGAAGTGAGCTCAGCTTTGCATGCAGTGGCTTGGTGTCTTCTTTCTGGAATTCTGAAACTTCCCCTGCACCTGAGAATGATATATTTTTGGCTTCTTGGGGCCTCTCATAACTAGTTCCTTTCAGGGAACTGATATCAGGTCTCAAAAGGTAGTTTAGGCATGTCATTTTGAAGGCAGAACAGTTAATCTGAGGCTATTAATGACTGCTTTCCCATCCTTCCCAGATTCTGAATTTTTTATCAGTTGAAAGACTAGCATGAATTTGGAGTTCTTGACCTCTACTTGAGTAAGTGTAGTATTTCCCATAGGGTTCTGAGGTCCATGGTGTAGAGTTTATCTCCAAAGGCAAATATGCTGTGGATATAAACAGAAAAATTTCTACCTAGCAGCCTCCATTTTCAGCAATCCCATTATATCCTTGGGTTTTGGTCTGTAGGGAAATTGTTCCATTTAATTCATACTTCTCCTCTGAAATGTTCTTAACCTGATGTTGGTAGATACTGGCCTTACTCTGCTCATTGCAGAGGATCTGGCTTGGGCCCAAGAGAAATTGCCTGGCAACTCAGAGTACCCTCTTTTAGCTTCCTGCCTGTACTTTAGATACTGAATTATTAGCACCTTTTAGCCTGAATTGGTAGAAATGCTGAATGGACCCTTGGTGGAGTAAGTGGGTGAGAGAGACTATGCTTGCATTGTGATATGGACTCTTTTTTTTTTTTTTTGCTCTCTCTTTGCCATTGCCACCTTATCTTACGCAAGTGTAACCTCAAACAAATTATGGGCAAGTGGAGGTAGACGTCAAGTTTTAGTTCCTGGGCAATGCCTGGCAATGTTGGTGAGGCCTAGCCTTTACCATAGAGTTTAGTTTAATACACCATTGTACAGTTTTCATTCTTTTTGAGCTGGCCTCTAGGAACCAGGCAACTAAAGAATGTGAAGAGAGCCTGTCAGATGCCATGGATTTTTTTGTTTGTTGTTCTGGTTCAGTTTTTGTTTTTGTGTCATGGTTATTTTTAAGACTGACTTTTCAGGAGATTTTTCTGGTTTATAAGTTTATGGAATTGTGGAGGAAATAGTCCCTCCAGACTCTGGCAATAAGTTGAGTTACTGTTGGTTCCACTCCTGAGCTGACCCCGATAGTAATTCTCACTCTGAAATACAGACTGTCTTGCTCTCCTGTACCAGAGGGTTTGCTTTCAGATAGAGGCTGCTTCACAAACAACGGGGTTATTTGTTTGCCATGGGCCCACGGAAGAAGAGGATGCGGGAAAGTCTAACCTGAATTCAGGATAGGATCCTGCATGAGTGAGAAATTTGCTAGCCTTTCAGGTGAGATTTGGACTCTGACTCCCAAAAGAAGGTGTCAGTAGGTCATTAACGCTTCTTGTTGTAACCCATAAAAGACATTGCATTTCTAACCAAGTGTTCACCCATCCAAAAGAGAGATCCTGACTTGGCATATAAACCTATTGCCACTTCCGGTTATCTTTCATCACTTGCCTGAGTTTGAAAAGGTAATGGTTTGTGTTCTATGGAAAGAGACTTCCCTGAGACCTGAGGCTTTCTCATTCCTACCGGCTGGGCCCATTGCTAAAATGCTTTCCAGTGGGCTTGCTTCTGCCTGGCCAGCACCTGGGCTGCCCCAGCTTGTAATTAGCCTGCCTTTGCTTCATAAGCTTCCCAGGGTGGTTCTTCTTCTAAAAGCTTGTATGAAATGCTATTTACTGTCTCTTTATAGTTTAAAAATGAATCCTTTTTGTTCTTTGCAACTCATTTGCTTTTTTTCTTTTCTTTTCTTTAAATTACTATTAACACCTGTTGATTCTTCTTTTTTTCTGATTGGCCTGTCACTGCATTCCTGCTCCCCCTCCCTCTAGCTGGGTTTGTCAAGTCGCCCATGTCAGAAACTAAGCTCACTGGGGACGCCTTTGAGCTGTACTGTGACGTGGTCGGGAGCCCCACGCCAGAGATCCAGTGGTGGTACGCAGAAGTCAACCGGGCAGAGTCTTTCAGACAGCTGTGGGACGGTGCTCGGAAGCGCCGTGTCACCGTAAACACCGCCTACGGGTCAAACGGCGTGAGTGTGCTGAGAATAACCCGGCTCACCTTGGAGGACTCTGGGACTTACGAGTGCAGGGCCAGCAACGACCCCAAGAGGAATGACTTGAGGCAAAACCCTTCCATAACATGGATTCGAGCCCAGGCTACCATAAGCGTCCTTCAGAGTGAGTCCAGCACCCTACGGTAGCAGTACTGTAGTCACTAGAGGTGGCCCGCTGACCCTTCCCTCTGCTTCCTTTCCCTCTTCCCCAGTATGATCACTCTCCCCACCCCTTGTCTTTGTTTTTTCAAACCCACGACCCTTCTGGTTGTAGTGTATGAAAATATCTGTGGCAACTTTTTTTTTTGTATCTTTGCTGTCCTCTTGAACTCCCTTACCCCCCAACCCTTCTCTGTGTCTCTCTCCTCAGGAACAAAGAACTTGAGGAAATCTGTGATTGTCCAAAATCATCTGCATTGGGAAGAGGTGGGGGGAGAATTGGGGAGGCTAACAACAAAAACTCTTGAAACTTGTGAAACCAGGCAGTCGCACCAGGGTAGCGTTGGATTGCTTCTTTCCCTCCCCTTGAATTTTGTAGTAGGGTTCCTGCTATCCTTTTGCTGATTTATTATCTGGTGCCTTTCTATTTTTATTTCTCTCCCCAATCTAACTATTTTTTATTTCTCTGTGCATCTGTTTGAAGCTCTCTGAGTAGCTGCCTTCACCTTTATGGTTTTAAGTTTGTGTCTGCCCAGCCTCTTCCCTCACTGTGACTTGGTGTCATCCTGTCTATGGTGGGAATGTTGCCATGGGTGTGGTGTGGTGATGTGTTTTGGTTGTTGGGTGGCATGTAAGCTTGGATATTTCCATAGTTCTAGCTCTTTTTCTTTTCTAAAACAGTGGCATGTGCTTCTCTGATAACAGCCCTCCACTGCAGCAGTATATTCCTCATGGTCCTGCCCATCTAGTCTCCTATTCTCTAAAGAGCAGCGGCCTTAGATTTTCTCCATATGTCTTGCTGTTAGGAACCAGGTGACACCAAGCTGCACAGTATTTTTTTTTAAATCCCATCATGCTGTTTCAAAGTCAGAGTTGGATCTGTTGACAGATAGTTTGATGACTGACTGTTGGCACAGTAGTCAGTGCCACACTGTCATCTCAGAGGCTGGCAACCCCAGAAGTAGTTTGGAAACCATTCATACTGGCCTTTTTTTGTGTCTTGAAAAAAGAAAAAGAGGAAACTAAATTGTAACCCTGTTCCTCTGAGTGGTAAGAGTGAGGGGAGCAGTTGACTCAGAACCCCTCTTTTCATCCTGTAGTAGCAGGTACAAGTGAGGCATCAGACACAGGAGCTTTTGTGGCCATCTCTTTCTGAATAGTGTTTACTGCTTGTGTGGTAGGAAGGAGAGGGAGGGAGAAGCTACCACAGAGCCAGTGCTTCTGGCCAGGAAGAGTTTTAGCCCACATCTGTCCTGCTTGTAATTGAGGAAGCATTCTCCATTTAATGGAAAGATCCTCTGGGTTTTTCACCTTCTTTTCAGGGACTCAGAGCCCCTAGAGCCAATTCTGGTTTAAAGAACTGATTGACTTAGAGAGATTAAATAAAAACAGTAAAATACATTTATGAGGATATTGGTAATAACACAGGAGGTCATTTGAAATGGGCCTTGAGTCTCCTTCCTTGGAAAATAGCAAGTTAGTTGTCTGTTCTTTATAGCAACTCAGGAGATGCCTATGAAGAGGACTTCGAGGAGAGGTAGAAGAGGCTGCTGCAGTTGGCACTGTTGAATCAGAGAACCTGCTTCTGGAAAGGGGAAAAGAAAACTTTGTCTATGTGAAAATGGGGAACATTAACCCAGTGATTTTTCTTTTATTTAATAATTTTTTTTCCCCTTGCACGCCTCCTTCTCCTGCACCCATGCTCCTTTCCTTGTAAAAGCAGAGCTACCCAGATGGCCACAAAGGTCTGCAGAAGTTTGTAGGCATGGACTGGGCTGGGCATTTGGTACTTGTACTTGTAGGAGCCTGACTCAAGTGGACTCATAGTTAAAAGGTCATGCCTTGGGGCTGAAAGAAGATGAGTCTTTGGGGTACCTGTCTCTCGTTCTCGAGAGCATATAGCAGTCTCCCAGTTTACTTAGAAATAAGTTTCCTAACTTAAGGGTGTCTGCATGTGATTGAACCAAACCCTGGCTAGTTTAGATTCTCCCCAGACTTCCCTATAAATCAGTTAATCCTAGTTAACTGATTCAGAGAGCTCATCGTCTTCATTTTTTAAACACCCTGAATTCCACTCTAATTGGACTGTTTTATAATTCAGCATCCTTAATGACATTTGTCTCCAAGGGGAAGTTGAAATTTTCTAAGGATGACCTCCTGGCAGTAGGAGAAGTGTGCCCAGTTTGTAGGTTCTCTCTCTGTCCGTAGCATGTTCTACATATGAATGATGACTAGGGTAAGGGTCTCTGAACCAATGCTTCTAAATAGGAATAAGTGGCAGGTAAGAATTTTGAGCTTCTCCTGAATGTTCATCTCTCTTGGACTGTCATGAGTAATGCTCAACCACCAATGTTTGATCGGAAATAAAAGCCTCACCTTCATCCTGGTGCAGAATGCAGTTGTGGCACTGTGACCAAAGAACTTGGTCTAGTACCGGGTTCCATACATAGCAATTATAGGAGGGAAGTTATGCCACCCCACAACCCTCCTATGGTGCAGAATCGTATTTAAACCTATTAAAATTATTGACTTGCTCCCTGCTGACTCTCTCCTGGATCTTTAACACCTAAGGGAAAATGTGCTTTCCTTTGCCTTCTGAGAATTCTTGGCAGAAAGTTCACCAGGTTGCTTTCATCAACTTCTTAATCTCCCTGAGCTGCAGTGGTCATTTGCATCACCACAGGTAAGCGTAGCATTTACTTTGACCTCCTTATAATTTAAACATCTTGAAGCTCTTGGCCTCAAAGTTTACCCTTTCTCAGTGCATTCTGAGAGGAAGAACCAGAAGACAAGTCCCAAATGGGACAGAAAATAAAATTGGATAATAAAAATTCAGAAAAAACTAAAATTGTGTTTGGGTTTTAATGTTGCCTTTATATTTTTTAATTTCTGTGGAGTACTGGTTCTCTTTATCTCTTTTGTTTTTGCTTGGTTTTGATTTTCCTGAAATTGTGATGCTTTCTGCTGATGGTGTATGTGCGCCTTCCATTGCAGGGTTTGCAGCTGTTCTGCTCGACTTAAGGCCCAGGGATTTGGCTTCTGTCCAGTGTGTTTTGGAAACCATGGGACACCACTGCGCTAATGTGTTTACATGCATCTGCTTCTGTCTTAGTGGCTGCTATGCCTCCATTATCTGTACATAGAGACCCTGTTTGGTGTTACTGATAAGGACCAGTGCTGATTGGAAGATAACCACTATCCTTTTGCCAAAGTTGGAAAATAATGAGAACCAATTTACTTGAGCAAACTTGAGGATTTGCTTTATCACAAGTTTCTTTGACAATATGAGCTCTACAGTCAGAAGTGTTACATTGATTAGGAGGTGCTTGGGCATTACACTTTTCAAGTGTCCCATGACTTCTCCATCCTCTCCCCCTTCCTGCACAATGAACAAAGCTTGGTTCAAGTGAAGAGAGAGAGAGAGTTTTGTCTTTAGAGTCAGCACTATATGTGTATGAAATGGTGTCAGGGAGCTGCTAGAGAGTTGTAGACAGGAAGTAGCCCGATGTAGGGAAATGAAAAGTTAGTCAAGGATTTCTAGAAAATAATTGGGAAAAAAGTTAAAGAGCAAATAGCTCTGATTGTGGATTGGAAAAGATTTTAACTTTACTTGAGAATGATTGACCTAAAGTAGAAAAAGAACTAACCATGGGAAATGATTAAAAATAATAACAAGAAAAGATGACAAACAGACTTCTTGACTTTAATATAGTGATGGAATTCAAAGTGCTGTAAAGATGAACCTTTCAGGAATGGTATTGCTACAGTGTGCCTTAAAATATTTCTGCTCAATGTGTTATAACATTTGACACAGGTTATTTTTGTAGATATTAAATGAGTGATCCCAGGTTATGTAAGCCCAGGTAGAACCTGAAGATGAAGTATATAACTTTCTCTAGGGTGGAAAGTGTTATGGGGGTACTTTTGGCTTGGAGGGGGAGGGATAAAGAATTTGGTCAGATGTGTTTTCTAGGCCCAGCTTTGTCACTAATAATAATTATGGCCTTGCACAAGTCATTTTACCTTTTTAGCTCTTAAAGACTGGGATTCATTGAACCCTAAGAGCCTTTCAGCTCTAAAATTCTAGGAGCCCATAATACCAGCATATACTACGTTCTAGTTATGATTATCTTAGAATGAAAAATATTTTAAAGTGCAATTCTAAAAATATTTTGTCTTTGGAGTAAAATATGGGCTGGAGAGAAGAACTGATGGTTCCTTAGGAATTTTCTCTTGGCAAAATTTGGAAAATGCAATAGACTTTCAGCAGGAAATTTGCCTTTAAGATCTATATTGTCTTTTTCTGCATAATTAATGGCCATGGTTGGTTTGCCATAGATTTATCAGATTTAAATGTGGGAAAGCCACACATGGTATTACCTAATTGTAACTATTACTGTTTCAAGGCCTAGTGACTCCATAGGAAGTTTATTAGTTATCTAAATGATACTGCCTTTGTCTTCAGAATTGCAAGGTGGAGCCTGATTTTTTAATTGAAGTCGAATTGGTTGGTGGTTCTTATCTCAAAAAATGATGGTATTCAAACGCGTAAGTGAATTGTTGCCAGTACAAGCATCCATAATACTCCCATTCTTTTCACGTCTAGGCCAGCTGGTCTTCAGGCTGTTGTCTGCGCTAGTGATCATTTGCTTATAATCATTGTTTTTCCTTTATTGACTTCCTCCAAAGTGGTAAAGTGAAATTCCTCATGTGGTCCTGTCTGCCTTCCCTCTTCTAGTCTCCCCAACCTACCCCTTCCTACTCTCAGGCCAGGGCTACAGAGAATGGAACTATGGCTCCCTATCATTGTGCACTCTTATTACAGAACCAAGGATTGTCACCAGTGAAGAAGTCATTATTCGAGAAAGCCCTGCGCCCTCTGTTACTCTGCAGTGTAACCTCACCTCCAACTCTCACACCCTTACATACAGCTACTGGACAAAGAATGGGGTAGAACTGACTGCCACTCGTAAGAATGCCAGCAACATGGAATACAGGTGAGAGGGGCTAACATCTCCTGGGAAGATGAGAGGGTACATGGTTGAATTTACTTCACATTCATAACCTGTAATTAAGCTATGTGGGAGAACCATGATATATATGGTCCTCCTCTAGAGAGTCTAATCCAGAGTATATCTGGGGTGAGGCTAGAATTTCCATGGATTTCCAGGTAATTTCTAATGAGCAACCAGGTTTGAGAGCCATAAAAGATCTCTTCCTTATGATAACAGCAACTGAGGGCATCAGGAGTGATTTGCTAGGGGTAGTAATGCTAGTCAATAAAAAAGCCACCATTAGAATGTAGGTCTCTTGACTTAATCCAGTGGTTTGAAGAATCTGATTGAAATCTGATCTAGGATTCTTAGAGCAAGATCACCATAAGTATTCTTCCCACCGAGTAGATTTCCTAGTGAGTTAGCTTTTAGGAGTGTTTATTATGACCATAATACCTCATCAGGCCCAGTGGATATAGGGCACATTAGTGATCTGAAAAAGGATGATAGCCTGTAATTGCCCTTTGGTGAAAGGGGAATATTTGCTGGCTGAAGTTACCAGCACCCAAGGATTTGGTACATTTTGAAATATCTAGAACACATGGCACCTCACCTTTCAGGATAGTTTGTTCCTAGTTGAAAAGTATCAGCTAATCCTGTTTGGCAGGATGATGCAGTGCGACTAAAAAGTGCACTGGAGTGAGACCAGGAAAACCTTTGTACCCAGTGATAGCAAGGATGTTTTGTAGTATTTTGCAGAATTGAGATCATTTCATATTAGTTTACCCTTTCTCAGTGCATTCTGAGAGGAAGAACCAGAAGACAAGTCCCAAATGGGACAGAAAATAAAATTGGATAATAAAAATTCAGAAAAAACTAAAATTGTGTTTGGGTTTTAATGTTGCCTTTATATTTTTTAATTTCTGTGGAGTACTGGTTCTCTTTATCTCTTTTGTTTTTGCTTGGTTTTGATTTTCCTGAAATTGTGATGCTTTCTGCTGATGGTGTATGTGCGCCTTCCATTGCAGGGTTTGCAGCTGTTCTGCTCGACTTAAGGCCCAGGGATTTGGCTTCTGTCCAGTGTGTTTTGGAAACCATGGGACACCACTGCGCTAATGTGTTTACATGCATCTGCTTCTGTCTTAGTGGCTGCTATGCCTCCATTATCTGTACATAGAGACCCTGTTTGGTGTTACTGATAAGGACCAGTGCTGATTGGAAGATAACCACTATCCTTTTGCCAAAGTTGGAAAATAATGAGAACCAATTTACTTGAGCAAACTTGAGGATTTGCTTTATCACAAGTTTCTTTGACAATATGAGCTCTACAGTCAGAAGTGTTACATTGATTAGGAGGTGCTTGGGCATTACACTTTTCAAGTGTCCCATGACTTCTCCATCCTCTCCCCCTTCCTGCACAATGAACAAAGCTTGGTTCAAGTGAAGAGAGAGAGAGAGTTTTGTCTTTAGAGTCAGCACTATATGTGTATGAAATGGTGTCAGGGAGCTGCTAGAGAGTTGTAGACAGGAAGTAGCCCGATGTAGGGAAATGAAAAGTTAGTCAAGGATTTCTAGGAAATAATTGGGAAAAAAGTTAAAGAGCAAATAGCTCTGATTGTGGATTGGAAAAGATTTTAACTTTACTTGAGAATGATTGACCTAAAGTAGAAAAAGAACTAACCATGGGAAATGATTAAAAATAATAACAAGAAAAGATGACAAACAGACTTCTTGACTTTAATATAGTGATGGAATTCAAAGTGCTGTAAAGATGAACCTTTCAGGAATGGTATTGCTACAGTGTGCCTTAAAATATTTCTGCTCAATGTGTTATAACATTTGACACAGGTTATTTTTGTAGATATTAAATGAGTGATCCCAGGTTATGTAAGCCCAGGTAGAACCTGAAGATGAAGTATATAACTTTCTCTAGGGTGGAAAGTGTTATGGGGGTACTTTTGGCTTGGAGGGGGAGGGATAAAGAATTTGGTCAGATGTGTTTTCTAGGCCCAGCTTTGTCACTAATAATAATTATGGCCTTGCACAAGTCATTTTACCTTTTTAGCTCTTAAAGACTGGGATTCATTGAACCCTAAGAGCCTTTCAGCTCTAAAATTCTAGGAGCCCATAATACCAGCATATACTACGTTCTAGTTATGATTATCTTAGAATGAAAAATATTTTAAAGTGCAATTCTAAAAATATTTTGTCTTTGGAGTAAAATATGGGCTGGAGAGAAGAACTGATGGTTCCTTAGGAATTTTCTCTTGGCAAAATTTGGAAAATGCAATAGACTTTCAGCAGGAAATTTGCCTTTAAGATCTATATTGTCTTTTTCTGCATAATTAATGGCCATGGTTGGTTTGCCATAGATTTATCAGATTTAAATGTGGGAAAGCCACACATGGTATTACCTAATTGTAACTATTACTGTTTCAAGGCCTAGTGACTCCATAGGAAGTTTATTAGTTATCTAAATGATACTGCCTTTGTCTTCAGAATTGCAAGGTGGAGCCTGATTTTTTAATTGAAGTCGAATTGGTTGGTGGTTCTTATCTCAAAAAATGATGGTATTCAAACGCGTAAGTGAATTGTTGCCAGTACAAGCATCCATAATACTCCCATTCTTTTCACGTCTAGGCCAGCTGGTCTTCAGGCTGTTGTCTGCGCTAGTGATCATTTGCTTATAATCATTGTTTTTCCTTTATTGACTTCCTCCAAAGTGGTAAAGTGAAATTCCTCATGTGGTCCTGTCTGCCTTCCCTCTTCTAGTCTCCCCAACCTACCCCTTCCTACTCTCAGGCCAGGGCTACAGAGAATGGAACTATGGCTCCCTATCATTGTGCACTCTTATTACAGAACCAAGGATTGTCACCAGTGAAGAAGTCATTATTCGAGAAAGCCCTGCGCCCTCTGTTACTCTGCAGTGTAACCTCACCTCCAACTCTCACACCCTTACATACAGCTACTGGACAAAGAATGGGGTAGAACTGACTGCCACTCGTAAGAATGCCAGCAACATGGAATACAGGTGAGAGGGGCTAACATCTCCTGGGAAGATGAGAGGGTACATGGTTGAATTTACTTCACATTCATAACCTGTAATTAAGCTATGTGGGAGAGCCATGATATATATGGTCCTCCTCTAGAGAGTCTAATCCAGAGTATATCTGGGGTGAGGCTAGAATTTCCATGGATTTCCAGGTAATTTCTAATGAGCAACCAGGTTTGAGAGCCATAAAAGATCTCTTCCTTATGATAACAGCAACTGAGGGCATCAGGAGTGATTTGCTAGGGGTAGTAATGCTAGTCAATAAAAAAGCCACCATTAGAATGTAGGTCTCTTGACTTAATCCAGTGGTTTGAAGAATCTGATTGAAATCTGATCTAGGATTCTTAGAGCAAGATCACCATAAGTATTCTTCCCACCGAGTAGATTTCCTAGTGAGTTAGCTTTTAGGAGTGTTTATTATGACCATAATACCTCATCAGGCCCAGTGGATATAGGGCACATTAGTGATCTGAAAAAGGATGATAGCCTGTAATTGCCCTTTGGTGAAAGGGGAATATTTGCTGGCTGAAGTTACCAGCACCCAAGGATTTGGTACATTTTGAAATATCTAGAACACATGGCACCTCACCTTTCAGGATAGTTTGTTCCTAGTTGAAAAGTATCAGCTAATCCTGTTTGGCAGGATGATGCAGTGCGACTAAAAAGTGCACTGGAGTGAGACCAGGAAAACCTTTGTACCCAGTGATAGCAAGGATGTTTTGTAGTATTTTGCAGAATTGAGATCATTTCATATCCCTTACGGAGAAGGCAATGGCAACCCACTCCAGTACTCTTGGCTGGAAAATCCCATGGATGGAGGAGCCTGGTAGGCTGCAGTCCATGGGGTCACGAAGTCGGGTACGACTGAGCAACTTCACTTTCACTTTTCACCTTCATGCATTGGAGAAGGAAGTGGCAACCCACTCCAGTGTTCTTGCCTGGAGAATCCCAGGGACAGGGGAGCCTGGTGGGCTGCTGTCTATGGGGTCGCACAGAGTCGGACACGACTGAAGCGACTTAGCAGCAGCAGCATATCCCTTAAATAATTGACTCACATTAATTTGTGGATCCTCTTCCTCTTTTTTCAGGTAAGAAAACTGGGACTCAAAGAGTAATAATACTGTGTCTAATAAGTAATAATACTGTGTCTAATAAGTTGCAGAACTAAGGCTAGGTTCCAGGTCTTCTGACTCTTTAGAATCTAGATCATTTGGGAGTTTTGTTTGTTTTTTTATTGTACTATACCATTTTGTAGCAAGGTAGTTAATCTGTTTTCCACTGTAGTTTCTTCTGATATAAAATTGGAAATATAGCCTGAGATATGTCCTCATAGTTTGGGAAAGGTTAATTGAATAGCAATATTGGGTGGAATAAAAGGCATCTATTCTTGGTCTGTCCATTAGTTTTGCAAGTTTGTTTTTTAATAATACCTCTGTAAAGATACCAGATATCCAATCATATTTCTCTTGGGTCTTGCACTATGTTACCCCTAAAGCTTTGAGCTGTAACTTTATATAGTTTGAACCTGATTTTATAGAATGCTTCTTCTTTTTCCCTCAGCCTATTTGAGGCTTTCCAGGGTGTTCTGCATTGTCATGAGTGTTTTGGGGAATCTGTAGAGTAACAACTCACATTTTGTAGAGTAATAGCTGAGACCTTTGGGCTACCTCATAAGTCAGCCATGGAACCCGTCACAAACCGTGCTTGTGCTTAGCCTGCAGGGGACATTTTTGATTTGCTTCAGTTGCTTCCCAATAGCTAGTTGAAGGAAGTGTTGTGAGGAGATTTTGAGCCCACTGGCATGGCCCATAGTTTGGGAGTCATCTTCTCAACTTACTGCAGTAACTCTAAACCCTGAAGATATTGCTGCTGCTGCTGCTGCTTCTCCTCCTCCCCCTCCTAACTCTGGGAACATGACTAAGAGCAACTGACTTGCGTCTGTTTTCTTGTTGGGAGCATATTGATGTAAGAATAGTCATTTGTGTCAATTTGAGAAGACTATTGACGGCTCCTCTTAGAATCTTATGCTGCCATGGGTATGCTGAGACAGTCTTGTGAATGGGCTGTGTCTTTCCTCATCCATAGTCTCTTGTGTCTTTTTTGAGATGAACAGTAAGATGGATAAATGCGTTTGGCCAGTGTTTTGAGGTTAGGACTTTTTCAAACGTTAACGAGTACAGTGGAGATTTGGTTATCATAAGTATCATGTTTAGGTTGAGCAGAAGAGTAGGAGTGAAACAATATTTATATTCTCATCTGGAAGCTGATGTTTCTATGTTTTCTGTAATTACACACTAGCCTTTCTGCACATGTTTGGGGTGGTGGTGTATGTAGGCCAGTGTGCAGTTGGCTGATAAGCTGACCTTCAGGACCAAGAAAGTGTTTAGGATCACCCTTTAGAATTCAGAAGAAGTACTATTATCACACACAGTTCTCACAGTCCTTCCTTTCACTCTGCTTAACTTGGTCTGGATCTGTGCGTAGTTGTTCACTCTTGTTTGTGTTCATTCATTTTTCTACTATATTCTAGGCACTAGGTTATGTGCTGAGTATAGAATTGTGCACCAAATTAACAATGCCTGTCCACATAGAACTTGGTCTATTGAGAAAACAGGCGTTCATCAAGCAATCACATAAATAATTAGACATTGTAATAAGTGCCGTGAAGGGTTACAGTGTAGTATGAGAGAATGTCAGGGAGAGGGATGCTATTTAGATTGGGGGTGGGAAGAAATGACATGTAAGCCGAGACTGATGGAAAAGGAGTTAGGGAGATGAAGAATAATGGGACTAGCATTCTATAGAACAGAGCATCTTTTATCAGAGTTCTGAGCTAGGAACAAGTTCAGCACATTGAAAAACTGAAGAGAGACCTGCAGGGCTGGAAAGTGGCTGAGATGACACTAGGGACGGGCCAGATCATGCAAAGCCCTGGAGTTCTAGCTGTACCCAAAAGAGTTGACCTGCATCTCTGTGGCTGATGCTCTGATGGCAGATTATTTTCCCCCCACTGATCCTATTCTGTTATTAGACTTACTGAAAAGCATGCTACTAAAATACAGGGTAGGAAGAACAGTACACTAAAACAAACTCTTCAGGAAAGTGCAGAAACAGATGCTTTCTTTCTGCTCTTATTTATTTGACTGGAACCACAAGGTGAGCAAGAACTTTTTGGTGATGGGCCCATCTTTTGTATCTAAGTGTAGATTTTAGTACTTTGTTACAGCTCTTTTGATTACTTTTTTTGTAGTGTATTTCTCCAATATACTGAAATATTTTAAGGTTAGGGACCATCTCTGTATTCCTGGTACCTAGTAAGGAGTAAATCATTAATACACAGAGGGAGGTTTTTGCTTATAGTTAGGAGGAAATGAGTTGCATGCAGGGGCACAATTTGGAGAGCAGGGTCCCTGGTTGCCCCTTTCATTCTCCTTTTATTGTGTATTTTGACTGTTCCCAGCTTCCTCACTTGATTTTTCTTCTCATCTCTGCAGGATCAATAAGCCGAGAGCTGAGGATTCAGGCGAATACCACTGTGTATATCAGTTTCTCAGTGCTCCTAAAGCAAATGCCACCATTGAAGTAAAAGGTACAACCCAACAGAGGCTGCGGCGTGAGCCTCTCACTCTCCTTCTGAGACACTATCTTGGCTTGGGCTTCCAGTCTTCAAGCTTTTCTTGTTTTCATTATGGGAGGCAGTATATAATGTATGGTTAGGACTGAAGGCTCAGGAGCTCAGCTGCCTGGGTTTAAATCCAAACCCCATCATCTAGCTGCATGACTGTGGCAAGTTATTTAACTTCTCTATGCTTCTGTTGTCCTCTTTTGTAAAACCTACCACATGGCACATGGGTTGGTTAGAGGGAATAAATAAGTTGAAGTTGCTGTTTTTGTAGTTCAAAAAATACTTCAGTGTTGGCAGCTTCATGTGGTTCATCCTTAGGTAAAGCTCTTAGAATAGTGTCTTTTAAGTATTATTGTGTAGTTGTCTCCAATGTGCCAGCAGGATTTGGCAAAGTACAGTGTGCAGGGTGAACATAAACTATTTGTGGGTAATTCATTAGAATTTTAATAGAACCTCTGGGTGCCTGGCATCTAAAGATGAGATTGTAGTTGGAAGTTGCACGGAAGGCCAATAGGACTGTTAAGACTTAGAGCTAACTAACATTTAACCCAACTTTCCTGTATTATTTCAAAGAAGCAACTGAGACTCAGAAAAGTGAAAACCACTGGCTCTGTGTCATACCATCAGTTTGTGGCAGTGCTATGATAGCATAGAACCCAAGTCTTGACTCCCATTGCCACGTTTTTCCATTTTATAAAATGACCATGGAGAGGCAGAGCTACTGTTTGAGGTCAGACTGGAGAGATGAGGGTATTTTCCAGGTCTTTTCATTTTTGCTTAGAAGGGACACAAACTTGTTGTCTAAATTTATAGGGTGATCTCTAGAAACTGGATGGATTAATTTAGGAAATGGGAATGGCCAATATATAGCAGGTATTCAGATTTTACTTAAAATATTTGGAAGACTAAAAATTTGGACTCAAAAAAAAAAAAAAACTTGGACACAGTTTCTATTACATGGTGTTACTAAATGAAAGTAGTGTCTTGGTGACACTTGCCCTGACTTGTGTCCTTGTTGACGTAAGGATGGGCAGTGCCTGTAGTGGCTAGATTGAATTCTAAACGCCTGCAGGGATTGAGTCACAGTGGCATGGTTACAACCCACACAGACCAGAGAACCTAGGATTAGATTAACTCCGTGGCTTTTTTTTGAGAGATCTGGGTTTATCTCTGTTTTTAAAGAATACCATATTTGTTCAACATAGGATGAAGGTGTGAGAAAACGTTTTCTCTAAACCAGCCAAGGGCCCTTCTCCACCCAGATGAGCTGAGCTACATGGGTAGATGTTTGACTCCTTTGAGAGAGTTAAGGCCCTGCAGCATTCCAGACTGAGCCTTTGGCACAAAGTTCAAGTGCAGAGGAAACAGATCAGGACAGGTGAGGGAGGGAAAGTGGTGTGTCTAGTTAATCAAGCTCTCCAAGCCTAAAGAATAAATTACATACAATTGCAAGTCTTGACTAACTCTGATCATATTGATTAGGAGTTAATGATTTCTATGCAGCCCTTTCAAGAGTGGAGAGAGGTTATTTTTCCGTTGGTTGGACGCTTGAGAAGGTGGGGTTCAGATGCCCCAGAGGCATCTTTCCTCACATTCTGTTTGGCAGGGAAGTGGTCTGGAAGCTGCAGGCAGGAGTGTCTTCTGAGGAAGTTACAGCATACACAGTATCTCACCATAGTGAAGGCATGTACTGTGCTTTATTGCATTTGTACTGTATAATAGTCCTGTGAGGAAGATTGGGCAGGTGGTATTAACATCCTAATTTTAAAGAAGTAGACCTTAAGAGCGGAGAAGGCAATAGCAAGCCACTCCAGTACTCTTGCCTGGAAAATCCCATGGATGGAGGAGCCTGGTAGGCTGCAGTCCATGGGGTCGCTAGAAGTCGGATGCGACTGAGCGACTTCACTTTCACTTTTTGCTTTCACACAATGGAGAAGGAAATGGCAACCCACTCCAGTGTTCTTGCCTGGAGAATCCCAGGGACAGGGGAGCCTGTTGGGCTCCTGTCTATGGGGTCGCACAGAGTCGGACACGACTGAAGCGACTTAGCAGCAGCAGCAGCAGCAGCAGACCTTAAGAGAATTCTGTTTTATATAATGCTAAAACATACTCTGTAACTAGCTTGGGCAGATATGTTAGTCTGTTAAGAAAAATACATATGGAATTCTAGTTATTCTCTCTTCCTACTCTCCCCTGACACCTGGTTGGAAAACAGCTGAACACTTAATGTCTTTTGGGTTAGAGATAGTTTGGTCTGGTAAAGCCTGAACATTTGAGTTTTCTTGTGTAAGTTTAAAAAGGTTTTCCATAGACCCAGGATCATATTTGAAACTAGCTCCTCCTGATTGTGGTTGGGGTAGAAAATTGCCTTGAATTTAGAGCAGTATGTGTGTTATTTTCAAAACATTTTCATGTAAACTCTTGTTTTTTTTTTTTTCTCAGTTCCACTAGGGTGAGATAAGAGACAATTATCTTTTTATAGCTATGATGATTTATAAAAATTCTACTAAATAATAGGCAAGAGGTGGTGGTACTCAAGAACAGAGAAATTCAGGGGATTTTCAGGAAACGTAAGTGACCTCTGCCAAAAGGAGATTCATAATCTTCATTTGTGGTTTTAACTAAATTGGCCTTTAAGGGCAATATAATTCAGCCCATACGTATATATTTTGTTAGCACTTACTCTACACTCAGACCCCTTCTTCCCCATCTGGCATTCTCTGCAGTTGAGAACTTCCCAAGGTGGTGTTTGGCCTCAGCCCTGTGGGGAGTTAAGGACTTAGACTAGCCAGGGACAAGGCATTGTATGTCACATGACCAAATCTTGAGTTACTTGTTGTGTACAAAAGAAAAGGCTGAAGGAACCACAGGGAGGGACACATATTTGGAAACAGACCTGAGGTGGCAGTGCTTTTCTACCCTAATCTGTAGATGCCTGCTGAGAAAGGAATTTGGGGGATGATTGTATATACATGTAGTAGGGAAGGCCTTGCACCTGAAGTAGAGTTTGTTCTTTCTTTCTCTTTTTTCAAAGGACAAGCATGAGGCACAGTGTAAACAAGAAGATACTGTTACTGTTGAGGATCACATTTCTTAGGTATTTGGCAGGTGACCCGAGCAGATGCTGGGGGAGGAAGAAGGAGCAGGGCTGGCCAGGGGGAGAGGGACAGTGATGACTAGACCTTGCAGGGTGACTTCTCTCCCATAAACAGCCTGGCTTGGGGTCTTCTCCTTCCTTTTTGAGCCTTTGGACTCACAGAGTCTTCTGTCTTCCAGAGACTCCACACCTTACCCATACAGCATTTGTGAATGAATAAATGTTGAATTTTCTGTCCCTGAAAGTTTTCAGCTTTTCTAGCCCTTATTCCCTCTCTTTTCATCTTACTTTTCTGAAATTAAAAAATGTGCTCACAAAAACAAGTTAAAATGTTCTATGTAGTTTACAAAGTTGAAAAAAATACCTCTCATGACTCCCAGACCCTGTCCTCACCCTTTAATCATTTTGATTAATCCAATAAACAAGGAGTTTGAGTTTTATTGCTGTTTTTGGAAAAGGATTTTGGTGGTCTTCAAATTCTCTGCAATAGACATGCCATCACCTCTTGTGAAAGGTCCATCCCAGCACCAAGAAGGTTTGGGTGTGGTGTCTTATTAAGCCCATCATTATGTCTCGCTGCTCATTGGGCATTTTAAATGAGTTCAATCTTTTGGTGACAGTGAGAGCCAAGATTAATCTTGTTTTTCTTGTCCCTACTCATTAGCTTTCTTTCTGTTTGAATCTTATGACTAAATCTTAGGGTTTCTGTGAGTGACCTTGTCCTGACTCCCTGCTTCTTATTCTGTTGCATGGATTTATGACTGATATATCAAAGTTCAAACTGGCCGAGGCAGACTGTATGGTGATGGTGACAAATACCATTATTAAGAGTAATAATACATCTCTCACATTTGTACAGCACTTTCAGCATGCAGAGTTTTTGTGCTTATTTGTTTGATGGGCAGCTAGTTTGACAGGTGAAGATGCTTTGAGGTTGTATCATGGTTAAGTTCAAGCTGATGTCAAAGCTGGTTGTCTCAGAATTGCCCTGACTTGAAAAGTCTCTGAAAGCAGAGCTGCTTGAACATTTTGGACATCAACCATAGCCCAAATAACCATACCTGTTCCTTCTTTTCCTCTCTTCAGGGTGCTACCCTCACCTACTTCATTGTTATAAGAATAAGAACAGCTAACATTACTGCTTGGTTACTGTGTGATAGGTACTGTGCCAAGTACATTACTTGTCCCGCTCTTCTCTTGTAGTCTTTACAACACTCTGAGGTAAATGCCATTATTCTTTCTACTTTCCAGGTGAGAAAATTGAGGCTCAAGGGCATTGAATGACTTGCTCAGTGTGACAGAGTCAACCAGTGGAGCCAGCGTCCTCACCCAACCACTCTCATGCCACAGCACATGTTCCTAAGCATTACGCCACACTGCTGTGTTCAGAACATATTAAATAACAATGAAAGGTATTGATTGAGAGAAGAAATGGGTTCTAATCCTGACTCTGCTGTTAAAAACTTGCCATGACCCTGACTAGTGACATTCCTTTTTTTAAAAAAGGGTCTCAGACTCTCCAAGTATATGATGAAGTAGGCTGAGGTAGATGATCTTGAAGGTTTTATAAGGCTCTAAAGGTCTGTGGTTTCCTTATATGGACACAGATGAAAAGCTGGGTTAGTGAAGGAAGTGATTTCTAAGCTTCTTTTCCTAATAGTAGTGACTGTCAGATTCTTAACCTTGCAGCTGTCACCTCAGTGCCTCCTGTGCTTCCAAACATACATCTCCCTGTCTCAGACACTCCCTCTAATCCCCTCAGACACTGAGGCCAGGAAAAGTGTTAGAGCAGTGGTTCTCAAACATGATTTTAAGGTATATGAAATGTGGCCTAGGCATCAGGCTTATTAAAAGCGCTCCAGATGATTCTGGTGTCTTAGAGACTTCAGTGCCTCCTACCCAGTGGTTTCACCTGCAGGAAAAGGAAAAGCCTCATCCACAGAAGGCAGCACTAGACCCAGACTGCGCTAGTCTTCACAGTCAGTGATGAATCTACTTTGTATAATTGTTGAGCCAAAAAGCCAACATCTTTCTTGCTTCTGTCTCGGCCATCTTGTATTGCTTCTTGGGGTTGGCCCTTGGCTAGCAGTAAATCTTAACTCTCCATCTACCTTCAGCCAAACTTCTATTTTTGCCTATAAAATTTGAGGTGTCTCTGGGATTTGATAGGTTTCCTGAAGGAAGTAGAGAGACCATCTCTACAGTATCAGTGTGTTGTATGATGAGACACTGTACAGTATCTTTTAAGGATGGAGTTTCTCTGAAAATGAGTTGCAAGATTATGAATTTGCTTTGAAAAGTGAGCACTAAATGAGCAGTGCAAATAAGGGGCCCCATACCTTGATCCCTATCTCAGCTCTGTTGTGTTAACTTTATTTAACCTTCGGTTCAGTTCAGTCGCTCGGTCATGTCCAACTCTTTGTGATCCCATGGACTATAGCATGCCAGGCTTCCCTGTTCATCACCAACTCCCGGAGCTTACTCAAACTTATGTCCATCAAGTTGGTGATGCCATCCAACCATCTCATCCTCTTTCGTCCCCTTCTCCTCCTGCCTTCAGTCTTTCCCAGCATCAGGGTCTTTTCCGATGAGTCAGTTCTTCGCTTCAGCTAAAAATACCTCCATTGCCTAAGTAGACACTCTGTACATCCACCAGCCTAGCAGAGAAGCTGGATGTTTTTCTCTAAGTGCCTGCAGCTTAGGCAGCAGAAGGTACTGAGGAACATGCGTTTGTCCTCAGCCAAAGGCCCAGATGATGCGATTGGGTCAGGTATTGGTGGGTAACTTAAGACTTGGAACCCCCGTGTTGCCATTCATCAGGACGCTGGAAGTGTCCATCCAGTAATTCATGGGATTTAGAATATGTAGCTAATAAGGCCAGATCATGAGTTAATTTCCAAGTGGGTCTGTGATCTCTTTCAAAGATCCATTACTCTTTGCTACCTAATCTGTGCCTTCCTGAAAAGGTAAAGTGAAGTAAGCAGTATTTGCTCTGTTCAACTCCTCAGACCTACCTGCAGACCAACAGGACCCGTTTAAGTAGTTCCTTATTAAATGGCAAGCCCATATAAGGCGAAGCACCATAATCAATATAAATAGGCCATTATTCAATATAATTTGTCAGTATCTGACATGAGTAAACTTTATTAGAGCTATAAATGAGAGTCCTGTTTATATCAGCAAACAGGGAGAAGACGTAATATTCAGCATTTCTTTGATTTCTTAGAACTCATAACACCTGCCTTAGCCTAAACTTTCCCTGACTGAAAATGAAATTTAAATATTTATTTTTGACACTGGGCTCCAATAGTGTGCTAGACTGATAGAGAGATGTAAATTAATCCTCATAAGACCTCTGTGAATTGTATTTTATTCCCATTTTACAGAAGTAAATACTGAAACTCAAAGGATTTTAAATGACCCACCTTGGGTTACTCAGTGAGTAATAAAGCCTCAATAGAGCCAAATTTCTCTGCTTGAAGTCCAAGACGCTTTACATTATAATATATAAAGTACAGTAGTTAAATTATAGCAAATAGATCAGTCCCTCCTTGGATCTAGAGTGTTCTAATATATCTGCAAGCAAAGAAAACATTTGGGCAATTTGCTTTGCAGTTACCAGTAACGCATGTTGTATATTTTTATTGTTTGTGGACTCTGTTCTAGTTTGGTTTATTTCCCATTCTGTTTGGTAAAGAACAAAGAACATGGCCTCTGGAATCAGACATCCCTGAATTTGGATTTTAGCTTTACTTTTTATTAGCAGTATACTTTTAGGTCTTAAATAACTTTACCAAACTTGAGTTTTCTAATCTACAAAAATGGGGTAATATCTGCATCATTGGGTGATTATATTAATCTGTTGCTGATTAATACTGAGAAGGCAATGGCACCCCACTCCAGTACTCTTGCCTGGAAAATCCCATGGCAACCCACTCCAGTATTCTTGCCTGGAGAATCCCAGGGATGGCGGAGCCTGGTGGGCTGCCGTCTATGGGTAGTCACACAGAGTTGGACACGACAAGCGACTTAGCAGCAGCAGCTGCTGCATAATAAATTATCCCCAAAATAAGTAGCTTAAAACAATAAATATTTATTACCTCACAGTTTATGTGGGTCAGGAATTCCGGAGCACATTAGTGGGGTGGTTCTGACTCAGGGTCTCTCAAGTTGTTGGCTGGGGCTAGAGGATTATTTCCTAGATGACGGCCTCAGTGACTGTGCAGAAGGCCTTAATTCCTCACTATGTGGGCCTCTCCATGGCCTGTCGAGTGTCTTCCCAGTATGGCAGCTAACCTCCCCCAGAGTGTGTGACCAGGAGAAAGAGAGAAACAGCATATGTGTACACAGAAAGCCACTTTGTATTATGTGAACTGGTTTCCAAAGTTGTACACATTTTTATATATATACATACATATATAAAAAACATTTTATAAATATATGTATGTATAACATATGCTATATTTTATTCTTTAGAATCAGGTCACTAAGTCCAGCCCACACTCAAGGGGAGGGAAATTAGGCTCCACCTCTTGAAGGGAAGAAAATCAAATAATTTGTGAACTATTTAAGAGGTAGACTCTGTGCCCTAAGAGTCCCCTTCTTTGACCACTGCTGACATGTTTTCTGAGAGTTCAGTTACCTTTCTTGCTGTTAGTCTGCCATCTAGCTCAGCTGGTGGGGCAAGAACAGGCTTTCTGATTGAGCAGCTCCCCTAAAGAACAGAGAGAAGTGACCTACTTCATTGACCCGAAGGCTGAAGTGATAGTGCTATAATCATTCCTTTTAAGGGTAAAGTGATGTAACCTGTGTTAATTTCCTGTCTGCTTAGTATACTAGTGATACTTCAACCAATCCAAGGGCGAATAATCAGAGCATTTTTCTTTTGAGTACATTAGGAAGAGGGGATGTTATTCCTAAACTTCACTCAGTATTGTTTGTTGAGGAAGCAGCAGTAGATCTAACCATGAAAACTTGGAGGCTTTACTATGTAAACATGGCCAAAAAGGGGGGGGGGGGCGCATTAAATTCCTATTGTCTCTGCATCTGATAACCTTTAAGGGACTTCCCATCCGTAAATAGAAGCCTCTTTTAGAGACTGTATAGCCATAAACCAACTCAGATTTTAGCCTTCTAAGTGGTTCTTATGTATAATCTTGGAGATGAGTCTCCAAGGCAAAATCTGAGGTTGCTGAATTCACAGCACTATTGGAATTAGTCAAGTAACTGAAAGTGAGAGTCACTCAGTCGTGTCTGACTCTTTGTGACCCCATGGACTATCGAGTCCATGGAATTCTCCAGGCCAAAATACTGGAGTGGGTAGCCTATCCTTTCTCCAGCGACTCTGCATTGCAGGCGGATTCTTTATCAACTGACCTAACAGGGAAGTACTTAACTGGGCCAGAGTAAATAGAGTTGAGTATTCTCTGTGGGGCAAAGGAGAATGAAAATGGGAAAAAAACATCATATGTAAGCTGATTTCTGAAAGTTATATCTCAGCCATTTCCCTGAGCTCTGGACTTGATATTCAGCTGCCTACTTGACAACTTCACTTGGATGTTAAATAAGTCCTAAACTTAACATTTCCTAAACTTTGAACTCCTGGTTTTTTACTACCATCATTGCTCTGTCCCTAAGCAAAACAAAATAAAAACAAACCAACAACAAAAAACTACCCATGCTAATTCTTCTGCAGTCTTCCTCATCTAAGTAACTGGCAGTTCCATTCTTGAAGTCACTCAGACCAGAAACCTTGGGGTCATGCTTGGCTCCTTTTTCTCTCACTTTCTACATTCAGTCCATTAACAAATATATTAACATATAAAATATCCAGAATTCCTCACTTTTACCACTGCTGCCCTCATCCAAACCTCCCCCTCCCCCTTTCTGGATTGCTTTCAGAACCTCCTAATTGATCTTATTTCCACTATTCTCTCTCTACAGTTGTCCACATAGTAGCCAGAGGGAGCCTGTTAAAACATACAGATAATTTCATACCTACACTTAGTATTCACCAGTGGCTTCCCAGCTGACTTAGAGTAAATGCCAAAGTAATTTCATCGTCCTACAAAGTTCTATCCAATCTAGGCTCTATTCTCTGATTTAATCTCTTACCATCATCCCCTTGGTTACCGTTTCAGCCAATTCCTCCATGCTGTTCGTTACACATAACAAGCATTCTTCTGCTCCAAAGCTTTTGCCTTTCCCTCTACTTGGAGTGTTCTTCCTGCAGATATGTGTGGCTTACTCCTTTATTTTTTTCATGATTCTGCTAAAATTCACTTCATCAGAAAGGCCTTCCCCTGCTACTCTGTGACAAATTAGGCATATAATGAGTGCTAAACAAATGTTTGTCCAATGAGTGAAACATACTAGAGGTACAGTGTGGTAGTTCTTCTGCTTATTGTGTCTCCCTGCTCCACCATGATGGTGTGTTAGTATGCTGTGGAGCTTGCTCCTTGGTGTGCTTGCTGCTGCTGCTGCTAAGTCGCTTCAGTCGTGTCCGACTCTGTGTGACCCCATAGATGGCAGCCCACCAGGCTCCCCTGTCCCTGGGATTCTCCAGGCAAGAACACTGGAGTGGGTTACCATTTCCTTCGCCAATGAATGAAAGTGAAAAGTGAAAGTGAAGTCGCTCAGGCGTGTCCAACTCTTAGTGACCCCATGGACTGCAGCCTACCAGGTTCCTCGGCCCATGGGATTTTCCAGGCAAGAATACTGGAGTGGGTTGCCACTGCCTTCTTTTAAGAGGTTCTTAATATTTACTGACTGCAGAGAGCTCTGCGGAAGAGTGACCAGGTTAAACATTAGGCCTAAGAGGTGACTGATACACTGTGGGAGAAATTTGGCATGTTGAGAACTTGAGCCAGCCTGACTCATTCCCTTCTGTAGTGAGGAATTGTGCCTGGGAAAACAAAAAGACATTTCCTTTATAATATCCTATCTGGAAAACACCTCACACTGAGTGGTAATGACCAGGCTTTCATTTGTCAGGTTGTAGAGGTGGCTTGGGGCCTTGCTCATTCTTTTCCTATCCAGGTGCCTCAGGAGGTGGTCTAGGAAGCACAGTCTGAGAGGAGCAGGACATTGGATTATTTTTAAGCTGAGAAAAACCAAGCCAGTCAGAAGGAAAACATGAGATTGAACCCATGGTATAATTATACAGGCTTTTACAGTCTCAAAATGACATCTATCTGTTTATGCAAGACACTGAATGTAGGCAGGGGCTAGAAATAACTCCATCTGATAATGGGTATAAAATTCAAGCATAGAATAGTTAAATAACTTGCAAAACTGGAATTTGGACCAGGCCTATTGATTCTCTTTCCCATTTTGGCCAAAAAAGTGATGTCTGGCCTACTTTGAGTTTTATTGCTTTCAGATTAGTAAAACTGATGTGGTAAGGTGGAAATTTATAGTTAAGATCAAAGAAGGCCAAATTCAAAGAATTAGCTCTCATCTCAGGCTTCTTGGGTCCTTGAACTTTCTCTAATATTTAAACCACATATGCTGTTTATTTCTTCCTAAATGATCATGAAAACCAGAGACCAACAGCTTCCAGCATGTCTGGAAATTTCCCCAAGACTTGGTTCATTGAGATAATTGCAAATCAGGTGTATAAATCAGATTCTTAAGTCGTTAAAACAACCTCATGAGACACTGGTTGAATTTCCTGTTCATTTCTTTCTTTTCTTATGAAAACTAGTTTGCTGGATTTCCTCTTTTCTGGGAGAGCCTTGGCTTGATATTCTTGGGTAGCTTCTCTAAGCATTCATCATTTATTGTTTTTATATACCTTACAATAGGACTTTATTTTAGGTGTTTGATCTCAGGGCTCTCTCATTTCCTTAACATAATGTATAGCATTTGATATAATACATAATTACTGCTCATGCAGGTGTTGTGAGAAAAAACCATGACTAGCGAGAAGATAATAACTTCTGTTTGCATTTCTTTAAAGGATGGCTTAATTTATGCAGTTGCACCTGTATTGTCTTCAGTAGGTTCTAGAACCACCCATATTATTAGTAGAGTTTCACATGTAGAAATCCTGTTACCTGCTTTGGTGGGTGGGAGGTTAGGGCATGGGATTGGTTCCATTGCTCTGTTCTGACCTGAAATGCATGTTACCAAGCTGAATATGAGGGTGGGTCTAAAGACTGACCGAGGAGCAGGGCTCTGAGCCAGTAGTTGGGGCTTTGTATCTTGTTCAGCATAGGCTCCCATGGTAACTGTATTCCACACTTTTCACAGCTGCTCCTGACATCACTGGCCATAAACGGAGTGAGAACAAGAATGAAGGGCAGGATGCCATGATGTACTGCAAGTCAGTTGGCTACCCCCACCCAGAGTGGACATGGCACAAGAAGGAGAATGGTATGCTCGTGGTGAGTAAGAGGCAGCCCTGGTCCTCTATATGTGGGTGTTTGTGGTTGCTGGAGTTTCTTCTGGGGTGCTCCAGACATCTGGACAAGTTTCTGCAACCTGCCATACCAGCTGCCATGGCTTGGGTCACCCTTTCTGGGGTCATGGTTATATCACAAATCGAAGGGCACTGATAGTCTCTGCTTAGCATGGAATCCCTTCCCTACCTATGAATTTATTAAAGCCGTCTGGTAAAAGGCTTGGCTCTTTGCCTTCAAGATAAGACACCAAGAAGAGCTAACCCTGGTCTTAAAATTTTACTATTATTCTAGTCCATTTATCCGAGAGAAAATATTGTTCTTGAAGTGGTCTTAATGTATTTTTCCCGATTTTTGGGAAAGGCAAGGCAGTAAGAGCAGTTAATAGTATTATATATTCCTGAAACATATTAAATTACTGATTAGGAATTGAGACAATCTAAGGAGGCCCACTGGCAGCCTTAGACATTGGAAATCTGACAGTATCTGCTCCAGAAAAGGTCAAAGGAAACATCTTTTCCAATATATGGGATGACTCCTGATGTTATTGGGAGAGTCAAAACTTTAGACTCTTGATTAATGCTTGACCAATCTCCTGTTCTCTCAGATGGGATGTCATACATTTCCTCTCCAGGCTTTGTATGCCTAGAACTCTACTTTTCAGGCATCCTCTTTGATTGTCTCTCTTCAGAATCAGAAGGGACCCTAGAGATCATGTAATCCAGGTTCTTTAGAAAGATTATAAATATTAACCAAGGTAAATTGGTGGCGGAGCCACAATAGTTTCTTGCATATGATAGTACTTTAAAAATACCCTTTGAAACTATAAGCAAGGTGAAAAGACAGCTCTCAGAATGGGAGAAAATAGGAAATGAAACAACTAATAAAGGTTAATAAATTAATCTCCAAAATACACATGGCAACTTAGGCAGCTCAGTATCAGAAAAACAACCCAATCAAAAAGTGGGCAGAAGAACTAAACAGACATTTCTCCAAAGAAGACATAAAGATGGCTAAAGAACACATGAAAAGGTGCTCAACCTTGTTTATTACTAAAGAAATGCAAATCAAAACTACACTGAGGTATCATCTCACACTGGTCAGAATGGCCATCATCAAAAAAGTCTACAAGCAGTAAATGCTGGAGAGGGTGTGGAGAAAAGAGAACCCTTTTGCACTGTTCGTGGGGATACAAATTGATACAGCCACTATGGAAAAAAGTATGGAGATTCCTTAAAAAACTGGGAATAAAACTATCATATGACCCAGCAATCCCACTACTCGGCATGTCCCTCTGCTGCTGCTAAGTCGCTTCAGTCGTGTCCGACTCTGTGCGACCCCACAGACGGCAGCCCACCAGGCTCCTCCGTCCCTGGGATTCTCCAGGCAGGAGCACTGGAGTGGGTTGCCATTGCTCAGGAACCCATAATTGAAAAAGACACATGTACTCCAGTGTTCATTGCAGCACTATTTTACAATAGCTAAGACATGGAAGCAACCTAGATGTCCATTAACAGATGAATGGATAAAGAAATTGTGGTACATATACACAATGGAATATTACTCGGCTATAAAAAGGAACACATTTGAATCAGTTCTAATGAGGTGGATGAACCTAGAGCCTATTATACAGAGTGAAGTCAATCAGAGAAAGACAAATATCATATATTAACACATATATATGGAATCTAGAAAGATGATACTGATGATCCTATCTGTAGGAAAGCAGTGGAAACACAGACATAAAGAACAGACTTAGGGTCACTGAGAGGGAGGGAGAGGGTGGGATGACTTGAGAGAGTAGTATTGAAATACATACATTATGTAAAATAGCCAGTGTGAATTTGCTGTATGATGCAGGAAATCCAAAGGCTGGTGCTCTGTGACAACCTAGAGGGGGTAGGATCCAGAGGGAGGTGGGAGGACGGTTTAAGAGGGAGGGGACATGTGTATACCAGTGACTCATTCATGTTGATGTATGGCAGAAACCATCACAATATTGTAAAGTAACTATCCTCCAGTTGAAAATAAAATAAAATTTAAAAAACCCTTTGAAGGCTTGTGGACCAAAGATCATAAGTGAGAAATGTGGAGTTAGTGAAGGAGTAGAGCAAGGAGTTAGAGGAGTTGGCAGCTCTTCAAATCCTAGGGTTGAAGTTTCACAGAATAACTCTTAATTTTGAAGGCTATGAATTTCTCATTTTAGCCCAACCCATACTTAAATGCGGAGAAGGCAATAGCAAGCCACTCCAGTACTCTTGCCTAGAAAATCCCATGGATGGAGGAGCCTGGTAGGCTGCAGTCCATGGGGTCGCTAGGAGTCGGACGCGACTGAGCGACTTCACTTTCACTTTTCGCTTTCACACAATGGAGAAGGAAATGGCAACCCACTCCAGTGTTCTTGCCTGGAGAATCCCAGGGACGGGGGAGCCTGGTGGGCTGCCGTCTATGGGGTCGCACAGAGTCGGACACGACTGAAGCGACGCAGCAGCAGCAGCATACTTAAATGTAGACATGATTTATGCTATAGCTAGATATCATTCTGGGGATTATATTTACCTTTCTTCTCTACGGTTTCTGATTACCCTTTAGTTGCTGCATGTGAACTGACACAAGAGTCAGGTTTTTCCCCTGCTAGTATCCCATGAGATCAGAGCTACAAACCTGTCCCAGCTCCACCCAAACCCCTGGTCATACTCTCACCCCTGCCTTTCCACACATGGCCTGGAGCATTCCTGTCTTGCTTGGTCAGCTCTCCTCTCCCACAATCTAGTTTAAATGTTAGCTCTTCTCCAACTTTCCTTGACTCTTTTCCAGCAGTGTACACTCACTCAGTGCAGTGTGGCTCTATACATACCCTCTGTTGGTGCTTCTTACACGTTCCTGGAACCATCCCTTTGGAAATCTGGTTCCCTCTGGAGGTCATTTTTATGTCATGCTTTCCCTTTCTCACCTTCCTCTTAGGTTGGATATAAAACATGTAGCATATATTAGTAAATAATCTCTTTCTTTTAACCTTGTAATTCTGAAAGGAAATGGAAGTTATGAATTTCCTCCATTCTGACTAGTAGCAAGTTCTTAGCATTGTTTCTAGAGGAAGTTTAGGGAAACTCCACAATTCCCCAAGTGTGAAGTAGATGTACTGAATCTGAATTCATTAAATAGGCCTGATGTTACCAGATACATACCTGACCACGGAGCTCACACCCTTTCTCCATCCTCTTTCTGGTTATGGAGTTCTTATCTGGTGTTTGGAGCAACATTTAGATTAAGTCATCTTTTCTGGGTCTACAGGGAAGGATGTCCCTTCATTAAAATTGGCAGAGTCCTGATTCTGCTAGAAGCTTATTGATTGGTTGTTGTTGAGATTGAAGGGAAGTCAGTGATCAAGTATTCAAAGTTCCTTGGACAAAAATGACCCTAGACACTGCTCCCTGATCCCGTTCAGTGTTTTGCTAAGGATGGAGAATAGTCTTACCCTGTGTTGGGCACTAATTCACCTACTCTCATCTTTGTGTGTTCTCACTTTTTCTGCTCCTGAGTAGGATATTGTCAATACCTCTGGCCGCTTCATCATCATCAACAGGGAAAATTACACTGAGCTGAGCATCACTAACCTCCAGATCACAGAAGACCCTGGCGAGTATGAATGTAATGCTACCAACTCCATTGGCTCTGCCTCCGTTGTCACCATCCTCAGGGTACGGAGCCACCTGGCCCCACTCTGGCCTTTCTTGGGAATTCTGGCAGAAATCATCATCCTTGTGGTGATCATTGTTGTATATGAAAAGAGGAAGAGGCCAGATGAAGTTCCTGACGGTAAGAGCATCCCTACAAAATAGCTGTAATGTTGGGGCTGGTTCCTTGGGGGTGGTTTCCAAGCACCCAGAGAGGACTATAAGGATGTTGGGATTCAGTCCCAAAAGGAGAGAAGCAAAAATTCTTATACTGGTTCCTCATCCCCCTACCCCTAAGATTAGCCACTTTGAACTGTAATTATTAGCTCTGTCCTTCCATGTGGGTGTTCTCGAACCCCAATCCCTTCTGCCCTTCAGGCCCCTTGTGGGGAATGGGCAGTTGTCAGTCTCTTTGTTCAGCTCTGTCCTCCTCCAATACAGATCATCAGGCAGATTGAGCTTGAGGAGAATCCAAGTCAAGCCTAGAAGCCACCCCAAGATCGCAGGCCACCTGGCCTTTTCAGGCAGATTTAAGGTATCTGATTGGTTGTCACATGGTTGCCTGGGATAGCCCCTATAGGTAACTGCACCAGTCCAGTCCAGCTGTTCTTGGGAAAAGCCATGGGAACAGGTCACCCTTTGGTTCCCTTGGTTGGCCCCTTCAGAAGGTTTTCAAGGTTCCTGGTGAAGCAGGCCCCTGCCATTTGGCTTTTTTGTCTGTCTCACAAAGAATGGTGGAGAGCATCTGACGCATCATCACCCCCAGTTAGAACAAATAGCTAAGCAGTACCGCCTGGCATCCCTGCCCAAGGTGGCACTCGCAGGCTGGCCCAGGGTCAGAGAAGGGAGTGAATAATAGCAGCAGAACTACAGCCAATTGTTAGGCATTGGAAAGAACAAGAATCTTAGATGGATAGACATACTTAGAGTCAGAAAAGGTTCTGGAAGTTTTTATGTTTTTTGTTATGGATGTTCCATTTCTAACTCTGTGATTGTAATTGGTGGGGGAGACTACTGATTAAGACTTGCACCCATAGTACTTCAGATTCCTAACTAGCTCCACAGCTCCATCCTCCAGCCCTATTAACATCATCAGCAAAAACAAATAATTGACCAGCCAACCATGATCACACTTGCCTGTCACTGATTGGACTGGAAGAGTGTTGCCCCTAGGCTGAGTGGAGGCCAGCTTTGGGTGACGGGGAGGTTGTCAATTCCAGTCTGGCTGTTCTGGGCCCATGCTTGTGTACTGGAGTGCTATGCCCTGCCCCAGAGAGTTGTCTGTGTTCTTGTGGCTGGCCAGCAGGATGTACTGCCTGCCATGTGTCAGTGGGGAATGCTAAGGGAAGTCTGGTGCTATCTTAGAAAGAGTGCAGCCCTGAAGGCATGACAGTGGCTTCAGGTTCTCTGGAAGGACATGTCTGAGAGCAGCAGCCACCGCCCCTTCTTTTCCTCTTTGCTCAGCAGCTCCTCAGTCTCTTTGCTTGTACTCGGTAGAGGGAGGATTGTTGTGAGGTTGGTGACAAGGTTTTTTGTTGAAACTAACAGTGTATTTGGATTTCCATCCAAGTGTACATTTATCAATGAACTAGATGGAGGAATGGGATGGACTCAGCTGGAAGCAGATGGGCCTTTGTAAATTCCTGGGCTTGTTCTGTGTGACTAAGAGTTTCCTGGGATTTTTTACTTTCCTTCTCTTGGGTCCACAGAACTGCTATTCTGGAAGTAAAATTGCTTTCTTAGGCTTATTGTATATGAGTAATGCTTGTTTTTTGAAATTTCTCTTTATTACAAATTAGGACTTCCAAAGCAGATCTATGTTTAGATCTGAGAGTAAAGGGGAAGAGTTGCCTGTCAGTGTGTTTTCAGTGTTGGCTTACTAGGAGTGGTTTTGTCTCACTCCTGAAAAGAGGTTTTTCATTCCCTCTGAATGGTTTTGCTTTGTTAAATATCACCTTTCCTGGCTTCTGTTTTGGAAAGGTTGAGATGCAAAACGTCAGTAGAAAAAGGTAAAAAAGAGCTTCAAAACTTGATTTTTTAACTTTTAAGACAAGGCTGGCTGCCCCTCTGTTGGCAGAGTGACACACTGGCTTAGCCTGTCCCTGTCAGAGATTCTAATCGTTTTTGCAGGAAGCCGTTTCACTTACCAGGTTACTGTCCCAGCATGTATGGAAGGACCTCAGTGCTAACCTGAGGAATGGTTAGCATTGATTCTGACAACTGCAAGCACCTGCCCAAGGTAGCAGCTATCTTTTTTTTAAGAGCTCTATGGCTGTTGAACACAAATGGGGATCAGTTTCTAATAAGAGACATCTGTGGCCAGCAAAACTCATGAACAGCTTCCTAAGGGGAAAATAATTCTTTTAAGATAAATTGTTATGGAGAATGAATGAATCCTATGTAAAAGAGATGACTGCAGGGTAAGTGCAAAGTAAAGCCTTCTTGCTCTAGTGTCTTAGAAAAATGCTGTAATGCAAGCAGCTTTTACTTTGTTGTTGTTGAATTGGGGTGAAAAATCTGGGATACTGGGATTATTGCAATGTTTGCCTTCTCTCCATTCCCCTCCTCATAGCCAGCACGGTCCAGGCTCCATTCTCTGTCATGTCCCTTGCCCTAGCATTTCCATCCCATAGTTTTCTCCTTTGTCTTCCTCCCTCTTTTTCTCAGAAACCTCCCTATTCCTGCCCTCCCCTTTTTTCTTTTCTTCTGGAAGTAATTTTTTAAAAAAAGTTCCTCCATGACTTTTCCTTATGCTGTGTCTTTTTCTTCTTTAGCCAGTTTCCCCTCAACTCCTGTGCAATTCACAAGAGCAAACTCACCTCATGTGCTTTCCTCCCATCTGCCCTGCCTCAGATTTACATACAGATATATGCATACACTCCTTTTGGGAATGAATGAAGAGGTACATTATACCTGATACAGATTTGGAATTTTAGAGGTGATAAATTTTTTACCTATCAAATGACCGTTCATAGCTCTGTGTTGACTTATTTATACCATTGTGAAAATTGTTTTGTTTTTTTTTAAAGAGGCCTGACATGCTTTTTCTCTGCCAATGGGTATACTATTCTCAAGATACAGCAATAATGTATTTCTAACTCAATCTTTTTTATATGAAAAAAGTTTATATAAAAGTCATAGTATTCATATTTGGGCAGTTTGTGAGTTTTTTGTAACTTAGCAGTATATTAGAAAAGCACTAAGGGAATAACAAAAGTATAGAAACACACAAATTTCAGCTTACACAGTTCAGCCTAAGTTTCACTAGAAAAGCAAATACTGCTTTAAATTTCTCACATAGAAAATGCTTAGGGTTAAGGTTTAGCAGCTTTCAAAGGCCCATGACTTTCTGTCTACTAGAAAAAGTAGAGTATTTTTAGGACATTTTGTAAGTGAAACTTATATCTAAATCCCTTAGGTCCCTATTATGGTGTCTTTGAGGATTAGTGCCCCAATAGGTTGTCTTGTACGTAGATTATCTGCTTGTCACCTTTTACTGTCAATATTTTTAGTAACAGATGAATCATGGAGCCAAGTGAGGGCTTTGTTTTTTGTTTACTCACCTCATGACTACATTCTTTGAAAATGTTAAATGATATTTCTCTAAAAAGACTAAATACAACTAGCATCCCTCTAGTCTTCCATCCACCTTACTGCTGGACACATGTTTGGAGCACACCTTCTGTGTTGGTTCCCTGCTGACTGAACCCAGAGGGTGAATAGTGTGTGCTTTCAGCTCTCTCCCCAGTACACTGAGGAGATGGGGAGTGAGCCTGCTCAGTTGTTGGGGCCTTCAGTTCTACTGCACATTTTACTGACCTTGAATGAAAACAGAAGCTGATTTAAGAAAAGCGTTGGCATCAAAAAGAGTCTTCTACATTCACCATTGGGGAGATAACCTTTATAAGCAAGTATAGGCACTTTTCCTTTAAGTTACTGGTACGAAAGATATTTGCAGTTTTGTGGGAACCATTTTTAGTGGCTGTGATGTATCCAAACTCTCTTTGACACTTCAGAATTAAGAGCTAGTCTAATGTGCCAAAGTCAATTAGATGATCAAAACATTGGTAGCATATGAAGCTTTACAAAGGCCAGGAATGTTGGGAAAGAAATGCAAGTTTTAAAAATGATACGTGAAACACGTGGTGTCTCTTAAGCAGGGGCATCTGAGCCAGTAACAAGTTACCTTATGAAGAAAATATAATAGGACTGAACAAGGAAGCAAATTGGAAGTAATTGTTAATCTTTCTTGGATTTTGTGCTACTCTGCTGAGATCTGGCAAAATTTAAGTGGTTTTAGAAACCATAAAAACTCATCCTCAGTGAGATGAGGCAGTGAAAAAGGAGCTTTGACCAATCAACTCATTTTGACGTTAAAGCCATCTTTTTTTGAGATGGTGGCATATCAAGTAAGCTGCTATTTACTAGGCATCGCAGAGCACCCTTCCAGATTCTGGGGCAATGTAGGCAGGCGAAGGGGAGTGAGGGTTCTAGTGCATTTGATTGGGTAGACAACATTCAGCTGAATCAGTGCATGCAGCAGCCCCACCAGGAACTTCACTCAAAAGATGGATTCCAGAAGCATCTTGTTTCCATTATCCCCCAGCCCTCTTCCTCATCTAGTCAGTCAGTGGCTGTAATACCCAGCTGGAGAGGATAGTCATTATTTAAGTGGCTGTCTTTTGGCCTGAGGGTTTGGGGGTATGTTGATACTTGTCGGTTACTATGACTTCTTTTTTTTCCCCCCTCAATTGCATCAAACCCTTAAAACATGGTGGTAAGTGAGTGATATGCATGCTTTTGGAGTTTGTTTAATCTCCGCTTCAGTCTATACGATGCACAGTTCATAATGTTAACACTTTTCTTCAAGTTTACTTCATTCACTTTCACAACTAATTTGGATTTCAGTTTGCTGTTTAATCCTCATTTACTTTAATTTTCGTACCTTTTTTCTGTAGTTCTGTTCTTTCCCTCTCTGCCGATTTCCCTGTTAGAGGTCAAGTTGTTATTCTGTTTGACCTGTAAAGAGAGAGTGGTACTGCAGATAGTGGTTCAGGTTAGGGAAATGAGGCTCTTTGCTCCTTGTAAATGTGAAAGTGAATTTGGGGAGAGAGACGAAGGGGCTGTGAGATGTAGACACTGTTGTGAACAGCAGCTGCTCCCACTTGCAGGCATGGTGGCGGCTACACCAGAGCCACTCTTGCTAAAACCCTTTCATGCAGCCCTTTGCACGTTAATCGGCTTGTTGGGCTGGGAAATGACGTCAGGCACCAGGGTGTACATACATCCACGTTACTGAAGAAAGAAAAGCTCATGGTGTGAAGTGCTTGGGGTGGTGCTGACAGTGTCACGCTTTGAAAAGATGAGCTTGGCGGGATTGCGATTCTCTCTCCCCTGCTTTTTTTTCTCTTAAAATTGGGAGTAGACTGGTGATATTCTTGAATCAGCTATCTTGCTTTAGAATTTTGTGTTTTCGGGTACACAGCCAGAGCACAGTGTTTAGTTCCTAGCAGGTAGCAGAGCTGGCGTGGCCGGGGCGCTGAGAGCGTTGGGCGGTTGCGCTGAGGGAGGATCCAGGCCAGGCTCGTGTGTCTCAGTGCCCGATGCATCTCTGTACAGTTCCACCGTATAACAGCGCACAGCTGTCTTGGGTGTCTAAGTCTTAGTGCGTTCTCTGTACTGTTCAATAGTGTGCTGTTTTTAGTAGTAGAATCCTGTGGACACTGGTGTGTCACTAGCCTATTGTTTCGGCTGATAAGTCATTGGTTTGTGGTTAGTTTTGTTTCCGTTTTTGTTATTTTTTGTTTGTTTTTTTTTTTGAAATCTTTTTTGCTCCAGTCACTGTGTGTGCTGGCGGTGGCTTTGCCTCTCCGTTGCCTCGAAGGAACAGGTGGAGCAATGTCTCCCTCTGACAGACATTACTCCTGACATGTGCTCCTGCAGATGCCTACACTGAGACTGTAATCTCCATAACTGCTTCATGTGCACCAAGCCCCCTTGTGGAATCCTGCTGAGAGTTTTTCTAGAAGCCTTCAGTTCTGAATCATTTAGTCTACCTGACTTTTGTAAAATAAAAAGAAACTAAGAGCACTTAACTTGTTCCCCCACCTTTGTGGGCCTTTAAAAAAATCTTGTGTGTCTGTGTACATACACACACACACACACACACACATATATATATATACACACACACATATAACCCTGATTAAAGGGAACCAAGTTGCCCTTAGTTGAAACAGGGAAGAAAAACTTGGTAAATCAGAATCAGAAAATACCAATTTAAGAAGGCACCTAAACTCAGATAATGTAAGTGTTTTGATTAAAAAAAAAAAAAGATAACTCATGGCTCATCTGGGTTCAGGTTCTGGTTTTGGCCAGGGCACAAGAATGAGCCTGTTTTTCTGTCTGAAGTCTTTTCTAGAGGGATGTCAGCACTACTCAGCTTTCTCTGGTCTGTCATAGAGCATCTTCTGGTCTGCATACGCTTGCTGCTGGCACAGCCTAGCCTGACTGACCCACTATTAGGTTGAACTATTGTGGCTTCCTCTATCTTATTCTCCAGACTACAGACTCTCATAAAGATTACAGAAGAGCAAGAACAGTGTCCTGTGGGGAAGAGAGGATGTGTGGCTAAACGTATGGCACACACACATCCATCTTACGTTGCAGGATTGAGTCAAAACTATGCATGCATTCACCACAAGAAAACAAACAGCAGGATTTTACAACTGAAATGTTGGTTTGTCTTCTCATCTATTTAAGAGTGAACCACTGGAACTTGGGGACAAGATGAGTATAATAATATTGCAGCCTATCTGTCCGCTACAGTTGCAGTTTTTCATGACAAGCATTCAAAGTGTTAACTAAAACCATTGAAACAACATACCTGCCATTAAAAACCTGAATCTAGAAATAATAACTCCATGAGTGTTTTGCACCTCCAGATGGAATGGCCTTGAATAAATGCTATGAATAGCCATGTTTGCCACTTGCCGTTTGCTGTTCTATTAACCCTGATGCAGAGTCTCACAGTTTTCTCCCTTCTTCTCCTGTCTCTCAATGGATTATTAAAACCTGGATACCTGTGTAGACGATGAACCAGCTGGGCCAATGTAAGTACTTTGTTGGACTTTGGTTCAGTAGTTTCTGGTTGCGTTATTTTATATTTATAGTTTTTAAATTAAAGGGCATAGCTAAGATTGTAGGGGAAGACAGTGAATGGGAAGCAGTGTTGCAGTGTAGACTTCTTAGCTGGACATGGAGCTGACTGATAGCCCTTTGACTCCCAGGACAGGCTGTACAGTTTTGTTCTTAGTAGCAATATAAAGTGGAATACCATGCAAAAAAAAAAGTTTAAAATTTTGCACACCCCATATGTTTAAATTGGTACTGTGGGGGAAATGACCATTATATCTGAGGCTTCAGGTTTTGTTCAAGCTAGATGGATAAACTGCCTGGCTCCATTAAATTGTGGGTATTCAAGAGAGACAAAACTACAAATTTTGAATCAGTCCAAGATTTGCAGTCTTTCCTAGAGCTGGGGACTAAGAAGTCAGAGGCAGAAGTGTGCCCAAATTAGTTAAGTGCCAGAGAGCACAGCACTGCCTGTATATAATTAAGAAGAGACGAGACAGTGGTGTTAAGTAGAGAAAAAACTAATCACTCACTTTTGTCGTAATTATAGTTTATAAATCAAAGCCCACGTTACCTGGGTATTATCTGCCTTGGGAGTCAAAAGGATTGATTAATTTAAGGTTGTAGGCACTTTACACAGGGTATATTAATTGTGTATTAATATTGTGCAGTAAAATTTCTGACTATACCAGGGATGGCAGTAAGTGAAAGAGTCCCTGTATTTCCATGTGTTATACTTTGAAAAGTTGCTACTGACCTTGAGTTTAACTCTTGTAATGCAATTTTTCCTTCAAAGGAAAACCAACTCTACCAACAATCACAAAGATAAAAACTTGCGCCAGAGAAACACAAATTAAATACTACTTATAATGTAAGTATGGACTTCTAACTTCAGAAGTTTTAAGTTATATTCAAATGAATGTGCCTCTTTTGACTTTATCACAAAGTCTTCAATAGTTGATGTTATGTTGCAAGATGTTTCAGTTGATTTCAGAGCTTCCAATACTGATGGAACAAGTTGTCTGTCCAGTGAAGCAACTGGAAAGGAACGTTTTCAGCTGAGTTGTAAAAAACATAGATGCTTTTCAGAGTGTGTATGATGTTTCAAAGCATCACGTTACCACTTTACTTCTTTAAAAAGAGGTAAAAGTTAAATTGTCACCTTCTTAGGTGGATTATTCCTGAAGCCAGTTGGTCCCACTTTGCTTCTGGGGGCAAGGCAAAAATGGTGGCCAGGCACAGCTGGGCCAGAGTGCCTACTGCTTAGGCACATGGAGATCAGAATTTCACACCACATCCCTGAGCATGCTGTTTGAACCAAAGCTTTATGTGGTGCTTGGTGTACTATTAAGTAATAGTGCATGTTCCCTTTTAATTTCTACTTTCTTTACAGATCTTTAGGTTCCTGAAACTGGTGGCAACATGACCTGCTAAATTTTCTGCTTGGACCTCTTTGGTTCTTTCCCCTTTCAAGTGAGCAGCACCACGATGACTGTCTAAAGCATGCCTTATTTAGCCTCTCCTGTAAGGGTGATCTAGCCAGGTACATTTTAAACAATGCTTCAGTGTAGAAGGTGTAAACTATTTTGGGCTTGATGTGCTGTGAATGTTGCTTTTATTTTATTTTTTTGTTAAAATATTTAAATAGAAGTGAAAAGGTGACCGCTGAGGGTCAGATCATGCATGCGCCATTTTTTACTTAATGCAGCTGTTAAATTGGCAAAGCTCTAAAATGCACTGCTGCCATCTAGTGATACATTTTTGTAAAGTACTGCAAAACATACAGATATATACAGTATATAAATATATATATATATATTTATATTTTTGGGGGTGGGAGAAATCCAAAATAAATGCTTGTTTCATTTTTAAGCTGCTGATACTCATTCCTTATTGTATGTTGTCAGATGAGGAAACTGTTCAGTTCTGGTACATAAAGATGAGTAATATAAACTGAAATCTATAATTTTAAGGGCTTAACATGACTTTGATAAGAAGCTGGAACAGTTCACTGAATGGATATAATGAATTACAGTATATATGTATGATTGCTTTTAAAGTGATTATTTTTTCTTTTGTTAAATCATGTAAATTCCTAAATCCTTTTGCACTGATGTGTTAAAACCTAATTGTACATTCAGTTAAGGCAAACTTTTATAATTTACCTTTTGTTTTCAATGATCTTGAAATGTTAAAGCATGGTATTCTATGCAACTAGTTATTCTTTGAGGTTGACACTGTATTTTTTCATTGATTGAGTGTAGATTTTCACACCCAGCAGGGTTCTCACGCGGTGTGTAATTGGTAGATGCATGTACTTGTGTTTTGTGTAATTGCTGAAGTGCAATGATGTAAAAAAAGTGGATTCACCTGTTTTTAAAAATAAAACTGATAAAAGGTGTTGGAATAATACTCTTTATTCTCTATAATCTTAGGAGGAAGCCTTTTTTCCCATTGCTCCCAATTTCTGTATGTACACAGACTGTTAACCACTCAGCCCTGTCAGCTTTTTTAGTTCCTTTTCCACTTCTTCCACAAATGCCGGGAAGTTCTGATCCATGAGGCACAAGCGCAGAAAGGGGCCTAACCCTTCCGCATTCCATGCAGATTGTTCATAGACAAGTGGCAGCTCCTCTGATGCCATGAGAGACTGTGGGGATTCCAAAAGAGTAGTTGTTTATTAGAGATTAGAGGGGGGAGCAACAGCCTGAATACCAGAACACAGAAAAACTGCCTTAAGGTAAGATTTGGGAAGTAAGACACCAAAAATTAGTGTTAATTAGCTTTGCAAGTTCCAAGTTCCTTTATATAATGTTTCTAAATATACATACAAAGTGAGATAAACTTGTATCCTTAAGTATTTCAAGTATACTAATAAAGTGATTTGCAAAGATACTGACCGCTTTAAGGAAGAGTACAGTGCTGATTAAGTTTGTAGATTGAGAAGTCTATCAATGAATGAACTCCACTTAGTTCATCCTTCCCACCTAATAGATGGAAGAATGGGTGTGAGCTGTTCATCATATGGAAATTGGATTCTGAATGTAATAAAGGTTACAAACACTGACTATCCCAAGGACACAGCTCGCTGTCTTTCTCTGGTTCTGTCCACGAGGCTTGACAAATAGAGGCCTGTGTCCATTGCGACAATCAAGGCAGAACATTTCCATCACCCCCAGAAATTCCCTCATTGCTATCTACTCTTATTGTCAAACCCTCAACTCTTAGCAACTATGATCTGTCCTCCATACTGTATATAGTTTTGCCTTTTCCGGAATGTCATATAAATGATGTCATGTAATACCGCATGTGTTTCACATGCTTATTTGTCATCTCTCTGTCTTCTTTGGTAACCTGTAGTATTTTAAAGTCAGTTGACTAAGCTGCCAATATTTAAACATTAGGAGAGTTCAAAGAAAAGTCTGACCATGCTTGGCAATTTGGAAGATTAGGCAAAAGATGCACCGACCCAAGCAACGAAGACGGCTTCAGCTCCATGTGTGGTCCACCTACTTCTGAGCCTTGACTTAGCCTTCTTATTCACTCCTCATGTTAATTCTACTAGGTAGGGTAGGTTTTCTACCCTTTCCATGAATTGCATGGTTTGGTGTATATGTATACAGTTGACATTTCTCAAGGAACTATCTATAACAGACACTGACTTTTCTAAATTCAAACAGCTTTTCAGACTATCTAAAGGTAGAAAGAAGAAAATGAAAGCCAAATGAAGCTTGTTCTCCAGCGAGAGCCACTATTAACATGGTAGTGTATCTCCTTCCAAACTTATTTTGTTGTGTATGTCTTTACTACAAAAGTCAAATCATGTGTGCTGTTTTGTAGCCTTTAAAAAACAATGTACTATGAATATCTTCCAATGTCAACAGATTCAGACAGACATCACTTTTTATTGACTATATTTTATCCCACTTATGGTTATGGCCCTTTTAAACCACTCAGTATCCCATTAGTGGATAATTGTTTCCTATTTTGTTACTATTAGAATTACTGACAAACATCTTTGTATGTATATTTGTGTAGATGAAATGGTATTATAGGTAATAAGATATTGAATTTTATCTACATTGCTAAATTGCTTTCAAAGAATTTTACCAATTTATATTCAAAGAATGACTTGTTTAGAAGGTTATAGCAAACATATCTGAGCTTCTAGTCTGACACTTTTTCTTTATACATGGTTCTTCTATATAATGTAAATAAACTGGGCCAAGGTTCATCTTTTATAACAAGTGATGTTTCCTCAATAAGGATATCACACCCTGCTCTGCTCGAGCTTTTCTGTGGCTTAGTCACTCTGATTCAGTTAACCTATAATCCTGGTGGAGAAACAAGGCTACAAACTGGGAACTATGAAGTCTGCCCTGCTTCTAGACAACAAGGTTTCTAAATTTTTTCTGTCATAGTTGCTGACTTACTAAAAGAAACAGACATGAATTCTTAATTTAGTCTTCTTAATTTTCAAGTTTTAAAATCTGTGATTGCCCATTTATTTTGCCTGAGTGGTGTGCCAGGTGGTGAAAACAACCCATATCTTCTTTCTTACACCACGGTTAGCACAGTGTAATAGATAAAGTAGAAAGGAGATTTATGGAAATTGGATATTGATGAATTCCATGCAGAATTTTAGGGAAAGCATAAACTGTTGGCTGAGAGCCTGCTGTCACGCACAGCAGGGAATGCAGTGAGGAGACCAGCCTCAGGAACCCTGAACCTGAATGAATAGTTCTGCAAGAGTGTTTGGTAACAGCAAAATTCAAGTGGAGAGGCCATGTCCAAAAGTAGTTCTGTGGTAGCAGAGTGGAGTCTTCCTGGGGCTCCATACATCCTTAACCTGAGATCCGCACACTGAAGATCTGCCCCTACAGAAACCATGGTTGATCTGACTTAAAATTCATATTGCTATTTGTCTTAGAAGAGTTTCCAAATTTCATTTCCAAAGTTAAACTGAAATTCTTAGCTTTATTCCTCTTTTAGGAGGGTGGTGAATAAATTCTTTATCTCACGTGTTTAAAGTCTAACATTATAGACCACTTTCTGTCTTTTATTTCCTCAGGAAGATAGTTCTTCAGTATGTGCCATCATGTCTAATCTCACAACAAGGATAGGTGGAAATGGCCTGTCTCTGTCTTTATCATCTTCTATAGTAACATTTTAAGTTACTGTTCTAGAACAGTGGATTGAACAGAGGGATACAAAATTCTTCAGGATCACTGTTTTTTCTGACATGAAAACTGAATATGGAAATAGGCCTTACCTGAGCTAACCAGGCCACTGAGGTCCTTCCTCCCGGACTGCTTGTGCCAGCTGGTACCCACTGCTGCTGCTCTGAGTTCTGCAGTGAAACAACGTGCAATTAGGAGACTGGCTGAACATAATCATAAATATCATAGGCCACTGAAGAAGTGGAACACATGCATTAATGTTAAAAGAAAATCAGTAAAGGTTCTAAAGTCATTGTTGGTGTAGTCTGTCCTGGTTTAAGCTTGGCTCTTATCTGATTTACCACAGCAGAGATAACAGAGATAAAATTTGAGGCGCCTGCCCTGTGCCTGGCGTTCCTTATGTCTCACAGGCTGGTAATGCCTTTTCCTGCCTGACACTGTGGCATACTTCTGTCTTTAAGAGGCCCAGCCCAGGACCATGTGCTGGTACTGGAGGACAGTGGATATTGCCCAGCTTCCGATAATCATGATTTGTCACCTTCTATAAATCATTACTCAGGTAATATACATGTTCCTTGTAGAAAAGCAAAATGGGGGCAGGGGAAACACTAAAGTTGCAAGATAACCATATCTTGTAACTTTTAAAAAAATCTCATTTTAGACATTCTGAGGTTATGAATAAGTTCTTCTGTTAGTAAAATTCCTAGATGTATTCATTCAACAATGTTTGTGTCTACTGTGTCGACATTGGGATGAAAAAAGGAAGGGAGCGACAGAAAACAAGGTAGAGGTCTGGCCGGCAAGAACTTACAACCCAGTAAGAATCTAACAAGTAAAACAACTTGAATGCAACTGAGGAAGTGCTGGTATGGAGGGGAGTATAAGACTTCAGGCTTGCAGTGGAGAGCAGTACAGGAAGGGTATGTGTGCTAACAAGCATGAGGGGTAGGAATGCTCCAGAGCCTGAGTTACTTCTTATGGGAGGGGCTGTTCTTGAGCAGAACTCAGGATGTTTTCTAGGCAAACAGAATGAGCAAGGTGTAGGAGAAAGCCTGAAGGCATAAGAGGCTGCTTCTACCTAAAAACAAAAACTTCTCCAAGAGCCCCACCACCCTTCCTTTCTAGCCACATGTCTGCAGGCTTAGTTGTGTTCTGGATAGCAGTGGCACTTAAGGTACTAATAATCTCCAGACAGTTGTGAGCTGGTGGTATCACACAGGGAGAATCCAAGGCTCTCCCTGGAAGGTGTGTATCAGCAGTATGTTCTGACTGCCAAAGTAGATGTCCTGCTAATTTCAGTGGGTGGTAGCAGAAATGTGTATCTGGAGGCATCAAAAATGGGGGGGGTGGGACAGAGAGGAAGAAAAGAACAAAGGAAAGAAAACTAGTCAGGAATACTAAATAAAAATGAGCTAAAAGGTAAGGGGCTTTACTGAGTCTGGAATCTTTGGGCAAACCCCATTTTCCCTCATCCACAAAAGTCCGATTCCACTGCCTAGTGTTCTTCCAGCTCTGAAGTTTTTCTAGGAGACATCAGTTCAGCTCACACCATGTTTTTCAAACAACTAGGAAAGACTAACCAAAATTCATATGCCACATACACTGATCTACAGCCAAGTGTGATGGAAGCAGTGGAAGTCAGTGGGGTGGCTCTAAAGACTGGACAGTCCTCCACCCAAGTGCACACAGATGGCAGGTTCTCTGCACACAGGAACGAGCCCTTGGCCGCCACCTCCTGGACTTCTAAGAGCTAGGCTGGGTTGCCTCAGAAGCCCTCAGGTTGAGAAACACCTGGTTAGGCCACAATTAGCAAAATTACAAGGCAGAGGCAAGCCAGGAAGTGACTCAAGAACCTGAAATAAAAAGATATGGAATTATCTCTAATTTGCAAAAAAGAAAAAAAAAAAGACAAAACTAATACAGGTACTGGGGAAAGACACCTGAATGAGGAGAGCTGCAAGATGACTAAAGCTTGGCCAGAGCTTGCATCAGAATCCAGCTCCTGAAAAAGGGAGCATGATACCAAATTTGAACAGCGGCAGCTAAGGGCAAGCCTTAGGAGTTTTCGTCTCCTGCTCTGCAGCCTCAGACACTTCATCTCACTATGGCCCTAATGATTGGTGAGTGCTGACCCTTGATAATAAAAGACTGGTATGCTTATTTGTTCACCTGCAAAGCAAGGCAGATCTGAAAAGGTAACAGGACTGGCAGTAATAATGAATCATCTTAAGTATTTGCCAGGAATTGTCCTAGGTGCTTTGTAGACAGAATTTCAGTCTCAGCGCATGGTAAGTGACTTGCATGAGAACAACATAGCTACCAACAGGGCAAGGATTCAAACCTAAATCCATTTGGATTCCAAAGCCTATGGTCTTTTGTACAACACTCTACATCTCATCTATCCAGAACACCAAACTACAGATCCAAGGAGGCCTTGAATACAGAATCAAGAAAAGACATGAACATTTTCTAGCCACTTTGGGGATATTTCTACCTCGGTATTTGGGATGAGCTTAAACAGACAGCCAGGGCCTTCATCTGCCACTGCAGTTAATGACCCACAGCCTACTTTAAGGTACTGTCTCAGTTTTCCTTTTCATATTTAGATAGTTGTATTTAGGTTCTACCCTGATGTGTGTATGTCTTTACTATATGTATGTCAGGTATATCATTACCTTTATGGGGCATTCCGGACCTAGTTCCCAAATTCTGGAACTAGGAACCCCGTTTGGTTCCTGCTGCACCCCATGCATGCACTGGGTACTATAATCTCAGTCTAATAGCTGGTCAGTGACACATACAAAGAAAGGCGATCTATTTAAGGGGTAAAGGATCGTAAGCAACAAAGTATCTTATAATAAGCCATATCATTCTATTTTTAGAGAAGGGATTCTTAATAGAAGCTGATGAGGCAAAATGTTTTAAATTAGATCCAAGGTTTGTAAGAAAACCAGCTTTAGTGTTAAGACATGTTCACAAAAAGTCATGCAGAAACAAATGAACGGGAAAAATTCTTAAACATTAAAATATGATATGGCAAACTAAATATAATCAAAGGGAAACCATACAGTACTTGTTTAAAGAAAAACATTTTATGATAAATAATATAAAATCTGTTTGCCCCAGATATGCTATGAAAAGAAAGTTGGTGATAAAACATAAAAATGAATTGTCTTGGCCCAGTTAGTTTAAGGGTAACTTTCAGGATGAAATAATGGAAAGCCAGGTTTGGAAAGTCATTGCTCAAAATAGAAAATAAAAAACCCAGCCTGAAACTGGAATTTCATCCTAAGAGCACAGGTAGCTTATGCTAGCAGCAGGTGGGACTGTGCCAATGAAATGCATGAAGATGTACCTGCAGGAGAAATTCTGTTAACTGATTCTCAAAAGCTTCATCACAAGACTCCTTTACATTCCTACAAACTACTGAGGCCCTCAGACAGCTTTTGAGTTACATCTATCTGATATATGTCAGGAATTAAAATAAGTTTTAAATATTCATTTAAAATTAAAAATCTATTATATGTCAGTATTAAAAACATTTTAATGAAAATAACTTTCCTAACAAAAATATAATTTTTGCTATTCTCTTTTAATATCTAGCTGGACTCTCATATTTACTTCTGCACTCAATCTGACAACATGTTGCTTTGAAGTACATAAAATCTGGCTTCATACAGATATATAGATGGAAAAAGTTATTTTTTAAAAATATTTTTCAGCTAATTGTGGATACTCTTTGATCTGACATCAAAATTCAACAAGTGATAGTTTCTTAAAGGCTAGTTTCAACACAGAAGCTTCAATCATAGCAATGAACTTTTTATACTCTTATATTAAAATCCTTTGGTCTGCGGAATCTCTGGACTGGTTTCCATAGCAGTTGTGCCGGTTTACATTCCCACCAGGAGTGCACCAAGGGTTCCCTTTTCTCTATGCCTTGTCTTTTTGACAAGAGCCATTGTGATAGGTGTGAGGGTATCTCATTGCGGTTTTGATTTGCATTTCCCTGATGATAAGTGATGCTAAGCATCTTTTCACGTGTCTGTTAGCTATCTGTATGTCTTTGGAAAAATGTCTGTCCAGGCCCTCCGTCCATTTTATAACTGTTTTTTTTTAATGTTGATTTGTATGAGTTCTTTTGAATATTTTGAATAGTAATCCTTTATCAGATATACCATTTATAAATATCTTCTCCCATTTAGTAGGCAGCCTTAATTTTGTTAATAGCTTCCCTTGCTGTGCAACAGTGATCACAAAAAAGTGATTTTTTTTTTTTAGTTTTGCTTTTATTTCCCTTGCTTGAGGAGATCCATAAAAATATTGCCAAGATGTCAAAAAGTGTACTGCCTATGTTTTCTTCTAGGAGTTTTATGGTTTCAGGCCTTACATTTAAGTCTTTAATGCCTTTTGATTTTATTTTTGTATGATTTTATATGGTATGAGAAAGTCCAGTTTTTCCCAACACCATTTATTGAAGAGAAATTAAAAAAAAAAAAAAAAAAAACAGGACTAGCATATGATACAGTAATCCCACTTCTGTGTATTTTTCCAAAGAAAATAAAAACATTCAAAAAGATATATGCACCCCTGTGTTCACTGCAGCAGTATTCACAGTAGTGGGAGCAGATTAACCCTACGTGTCTATTGATAGATGACTGGATAAAGAGAATGTGGTATTATTCAGCCATAAAAAAGATCTTGTCACTTGTGACAAAATGGATGGACTTAGAAGGTATTATGCTAAGTGAAGTAAATCAGAGAAAGACAAGTACTGTATGATTTCACTTATATGTGGAAATTAAAAGGCATGGATAAACAACTAGACTCACAGATACAGAGAATAAACAGATGGCTGCTAGAGGAGGGGAATGGGACAGTAAAAACAGACAAACAGGTGAGGGAAGTTAACAGGCACAAAAACAAACAGAATCCAGTGATCGAGCTCACACTTTGGATCTTGCGTCCATGCGTGGTTTTGTAGCACCATGTATTTGCCACTTGAAAAATACTGGTTCACTGGATTGTACAGTTCTTCCACGTGTTGAAACATTTTGTGATGTATTTAACTTAAAAATCATGTTCATTACCCGTATCATCAAGAAAGTCTTCTGGGTTAGGAAGCTGTGAAGCTCAAGTGGCAGGTACAAGTTTTCCAAGATTCACATTTTCACTTGGAAAGGTTATTTCATCATTGTCAATAAATACTATCAATTGTTTTCTTGAAGTACTTTTCTTGTAGTTCCTTGAAGTAACTACATTCACTTGAGAAAATGTCCACCAGCCACCCAAATCTAAATAATCCTGGTTCATCTGTTGCTAAGTAATAATGGTGTTCCATAAGAGAAGCTGGCTCAGCAGCCAGCGCTGTCACACAGGTGCCTTCCTGGGAGGAAGCCATGGTGCCGCAGAAGGCAGATGGTTTTGTTAGCTGGTTCTTACTGCAGTGACAGTGAAGAAAGAGCATGACCACTGGCACGGCTAGCTGCCACTGCCCTCATCCATGCTCAGGTGACAGCAGCTTTGCTCACACTGTTTCTGTCCCATTAAATAGCAAGTATCAATACAGGAAAAGGACAAATAATGTGTGAATATTATGGCAAAAATAATGTGGACTTTGTGGATTCCTGAAAAGGTCTCAGGGAAGGGTCAGTGGATCATACTCTGAGAACCACTGTACTATAGTAACACCCATGATAACCTGAGACTCCCAGCTAATCTAACTTCTAGCCTTATACGTAACTACAGTGAGAATCAACCTTGAATTAAAAAAATAACTCAGTGTCTTCTTTGGAATAATGTCTATTCAAGTCCTCTGCCCATTTTTTAATCAGATTGTTTTATTTGATACTGAGTTGTATGAGTTCTTGTTATTTTGGGTATTAACCCTCTACTGGATGTATCATTTGCAAATACTTTCTCCCACTCATTAGGTTGTCTTTTTGTTCTGTTGATTATTTTCTTTACTATGCAAAGCTTTTTAGTTGGATTTAGTCCCATTTGTTTATTTTTTGCTTTTGTTGCCCTTGCCTGAGCCAAATGAAAAGATGCTCAACATCACTCATCATCAGGGAACTGCAAACCAAACCACAAGATAGTACCTCACGACTGTCAGAATGGCTGTCATCAGAAAGATAAGAAGTAACTGTTGGTGAGAATGTGGAGAAAAGTGAACCCTTATGCACTGCTGGTGGGAATGTAAATTGGTACCTACTATGACCATGAAATTAAAAGACGCTTACTCCTTGGAAGAAAAGTTATGACCAACCTAGATAGCATATTCAAAAGCAGAGACATTACTTTGCCGACTAATCTGCTGGTGGGAATGTAAATTGGTACCTACTATGACCATGAAATTAAAAGACGCTTACTCCTTGGAAGAAAAGTTATGACCAACCTAGATAGCATATTCAAAAGCAGAGACATTACTTTGCCGACTAAGGTCCGTCTAGTCAAGGCTACGGTTTTTCCAGTAGTCATGTATGGATGTGAGAGTTGGACTGTGAAGAAAGCTGAGCGCCGAAGAATTGATGCTTTTGAACTGTAGTGTTGGAGAAGACTCTTGAGAGTCCCTTGGACTGCAAGGAGATCCAACCTGTCCGTCCTAAAGGAGATCAGCCCTGGAATTTCTTTAGAAGGAATGATGCTAAAGCTGAAACTGCAGTACTTTGGCCACCTCATGCGAAGAGTTGACTCACTGGAAAAGACTCTGATGCTGGGAGGGATTGGGGGCAGGAGGAGAAGGGGACGACCGAGGATGAGATGGCTGGATGGCATCACTGACTCGATGGACGTGAATCTGAGTGAACTCTGGGAATTGGTGATGGACAGGGAGGCCTGGCATGCTGCGATTCATGGGGTCGCTAAGAGTCAGACACGACTGAGCGACTGAACTGAACTGAACTGATGGAAAACAGTACGGTGGTTTCTCTAAAAATTAAAAATAATTATCATATGATCTAGTAGTTCCACTTCTGGGTATTTATCCAAAGAAAACAAAAACTAATTCAAAAAGATATTTCCCCCTTATGTTTATACTGCAGCATTGTTTACAGTGGCCAAGATATAGAAACAACTAAATGTCTGTCAATAAATGACTGGATAAAGATGAGGTATGTGTGTGTATATGTATACACACACACACACTGGAATATATACAAAAATGAGGTGTGCATATATATATATATAGGGTGGACCAAAAAGTTCGTTTGGGTTTTTCCCTATGATGTTACAGAAAAACCTGCGTGAACTTTTTGGCCCACCCAATATATATACAATAAAATATGTAGTATCTAAAAACAAATATAAAATGACTCGTAAACACAGAGAACAAACATGGCTGCAGACCTGGCGGGACAGGCAAACCAGGTGACTGAGATTATGAAGCACAAACTTCCAGTTACAGATGAATAGGCTTCCCTAGTGGTCCAGGGGTTAAGAATCCCCCTGCCAATTCAAGGGACATGGGTACGGTCCCTGGTCTGGGATCCCACATGTGGTGGAGCAACTAAGCTCATGAGCCGCAACTACTGAAGCCCACGCGCCTAGAGGGTGTGATCTGCAACAAGAGAAGCTACTGCAATGAGAAGCCCACTCACTGCAACCAGAGAAAACAAAAGCCCGCACAGCAACGAAGACCCAGTGCAGCCAAAAATAAATAAGTCTTTTGGAAAAAAAATTAAAAACAAGTGAGTCACAGGGATATAATGTACAGCGCAGGGAATAGAGTCAGTAATGCTGCAGTGCTTTTGTGGTGACAGATGGTAACCAGATGTTGTGATCATTTTGTAATGTATAAAAATATCAAGTTACTATATTGTATACCTGAAACTAACGCCATAATTATATGTATGTCAATACATGCAAGTCACTCAACCTTAGATATCTTTAAGCTACAAATGTGGTGGACTCGGCAAATCCCACTGTGATTTTGGCCCCCACAGAGCATTACCTTCTCAGGTTTCTCATCCACCTGCTTGCGTACTTACGCCATACTGTGGTGGGACGCTCTGCACACAGCCCTTCCCTTGGCCAGGACTTGGCCTGAACTCCTGGCTGATTCCGTCGGGCACCTGGACGGTGATGTACTGGGCTAGGTTCTGCACGCAGCTGTAGCAGTGTTCCAGTGCCTGCTCTCTGGAGCCTCCACTAAACTGTACCCGGAACATACGACTCTTGTTCTGTGTGATAAATCAAAAGTTATCCTCAGCAACCCTCGTCATATCACTTTACTTTTATTTACTGTGGGGTCTTCCCTTTGTTTGCAGGGGAAGGGGTGTCAATAAGGGAGCAGTTACTCTAGATTGTTGATGTGGGCATAGAAAAGTCAATAATTAGTTTTCTTTTCCCTTTTGGGAGCTGTGCCTCATAATATATTCATTTCCTTCAGGGGACTGACATCAGCAAAAATGGAAAAGCCCATCATAAAGACTAGGAAGGTCACTATACTGACTGCAGCAAAAGATCCAGGTTTCATCTTACTTTGGAACAAAGACTGCATACTGTCTAATTGCTTAGGTGGAGCATCAGTGAAGCTAAAAGTCCTGGCTGAACAAAAATTTCCAAACCTGAGTATACAGAAGAGCTAGCCGGAGAGATACCACATTAAACAAGCCAGTGAATCCGGAAAACAAAACTGGGGATCTGGGAACAGGCAAACGCTGACAGCCAATGTATCTCATTAATTTGCAGTGCCCTTTTATCCTTAAAGAGGCCAGACTTACTACAGATCACACAGACAAATCAATCACGTGCTGCCTTTAATTAGTTGTATGATTTATATCCCCTGGCAAACCAGCAAATGTGGAGAGATGCAATTAAAATTTAAGTGTGGCAACTACATCAAATTTATTTTACTGTAAGTTTAAAAACAGAACTAAATTGTATCAATAACAACAATAAACCTATTATTTTAACAGAAGTAGTTTCCTTTTTTTTCTAGTCTGATATCTTGTCTAGTTTTAGAAGACTCAGCTTATCCAAAAGCCACCCAAAATAGGTGATACGTATTGTGTACCTTTATTCAATTTCTTCTGTAAAGAAATTCGGATGCTAGCATAGTAATAGCATTTTGTATTTTTTAAATACACAAATTACATTGCTAATTGGAAAATGTTTCTAACTATGGTTAACAAAATCCTGAAAGTTGCTGTAAGCAGAAATCCTTGATTTTCTTGTTCACGATTTACACGATTTAAATTTTTAGATAAAACCATCAAGCAAAGCCACATCTTTAGGATATAGAAAACTTGGTATGGCTAGGCATGGTAAGGTGGCATGTCCATCGACACTGCTGCCCCTTCACTGCCTCTCTTGGGTTCTCTTCATTTTTTAATTCATTAAATTTCTTACTCTGAGTATAAACGTAATCCATCATCATTGCCCCCTCCAACAATGAAAAAATATGAATACTTTTGAGTATTGCCTATTCATTTCCTTAGCCATTTTTCTCTTGGATGAATAATCCCCAAATTATCAAGAGTCTTTCAAAGCTGACTTTCCTGAAGGAATGGGGAAGAACTGACAAGAGAACTCCACATTCAGTTTTTGCTAATTCTATGAATCTTCTGTGAAACTGAGCTTTCTTGTTTACAATTAAATAGCTATTTCCACCTCTCCCTAGTTTAGACTGTAAATAGGGACATCTATATGTAGCACCATTGTATCAGCCATTTCCATGATGATTCTGTAATTAACCTTTTGAGAAGTAATCACATAAAAAATTGCGCCTCATCGCTAGATAGAAAACTATATACAGGAACAGATGATTATTAAGTATATAAGCAGGGCAAAAGTCTCAGACCACTTGTCTGGAGGTATCTATCTATGTGAGTGTACACAACAATGAGTTTGCACAGTTAGTGTTTCTTTGGAATGTAGTTCCAGGAAATGACAGGGAAAGTTGTATGTCTGACAGCCTAATTGTTGATTTGCTCCATGTTCCTTCTATAAAATTCTCAGACAGAATTTGAGCTTATCATCTGAAACCAGAAATACCACTTCAATACATTTGGACCCAAGATAAAGCCAAGGTACATCAGGAGAAATCTGAAAATGAGCTACATCTCCATCCCACATCCTCAGCATCAAAATACCACAACAGAAAACCTGCCACTTGGTTAACCAAAGGACTCCTAGGTTGAAAATCTTGAGGCGATTTCTCTTTATGCCAGAATTAAAAGTCAGAAAGAGCTCCTTGTGAAATGAAAGTCTTTCAGGCATATATAACAGCCACTACTACTACTGCTGCTGTTGCTTCAGTCCCATCCGACTCTGTGAGGCCCCACAGATGGCAGCCCACCAGGCTCCCCCATCCCTGGGATTCTCCAGGCAAGAACACTGGAGTGGGGTGCCATTTCTCCAGTGCATGAAAGTGAAAAGTGAAAGTGAAGTCGCTGAGTCGTGTCTTAGCGACTCTTAGCGACCCCATGGACTGCAGCCTACCAGGCTCCTCGGGATAGACCGTCTCTGGTGTCTTATCATCTAAGGAAACTACTGGCCATGCCCATGGCTTGTGAGATCTTTAGCTTTCCAGCCAGGGATTAAACCTGGGCCCTCAGCAGTGAAAGCACAGAGTCCTAACCACTGGGAAGCCAGGGAATCCCCAAAATTGCTATATTTTAAGTGCCTTCAAGAAAATTATAGAGTTACCAAGGGAACATTTCATGCAAAGATGGGCACAATAAAGGACAGAAATGGTATGGACCTAACAAAAGCAGAAGATATTAAGAAGAGGTGGCAAGAACACACAGAACTGTACCAAAAAAAGGCCTTAATGACCCAGATAACCATGATGGTGTGGTCATTCACCAGAGCCAGGCGGCCTGGAATGCGAAGTCAAGTGGGGCTTCAGTTCAGTTCAGTCGCTCAGTCGTGTCCGACTCTGCGACCCCATGAATCACAGCGCACCAGGCCTCCCTGTCCATCACCAACTCCCGGAGTTCACTCAAACTTACATCCATCGAGTTGGTGATGCCATCCATCCATCTCATCCTCTGTCATCCCCTTTTCCTCCTGCCCCCAATCCCTCCCAGCATCAGTCTTTTCCAATGAGTCAACTCTTCACGTGAGGTGGCCAAAGTACTGGAGTTGCAGCTTTAGCATCATTCCTTCCCAAGAACACCCAGGGCTGATCTCCTTTAGAATGGACTTAGGAAGCATTATGAATAAAGCTAATGGAAGTGATGGAATTTCAGCTATTTCCAATACTAAAAGATGATGCTGTGAAACTGCTGCATTCAATATGCTAGCAAATTTGGAAAAGTGAGCAATGGCCACAGGACTGGAAAAGGTCAGTTTTCATTCCAATCATAAGAAGGGCCGTGCCAAAGAATGTTCAAACTACTGCACAATTGTGCTCATTTCCCATGCTAGCAAGGTAATGCTCAAAATCCTTCAAGTCCAGCTTCAGCAGTACGTGTACCAAGAATTCCCAGATGTACAAGCTAGATTTAGAAAAGGCAGAAGAACCAGAGATCAAATTGCCAACACCCACTGTGTCATAGAAAAAGCAAGCTAATTCCAAAAAACATTGCTTCATTGACTACACTAAAGCCGTTGACTGTGGAATCAAAACAAACTGGAAAATTCTGACAGTTGGGAATACCAGACCATGTTACCTGCCTCCTGAGAAACCTGTACACAGGTCAAGAGGCAACAGTTAGAACCGGACATGGAACAGCTGGTTCAAAATTGGGAAAGGAGTATGCCATGGCTGTATATTATCACCCTGCTTATTTACCTTATATGCAGAGTACATCATGTGAAATGCTGGGCTGAATGAATCACAAACTGGAATCAAGATTGCCAGGAGAAATATCAGTAATCTCAGATTTGCAGATGACACCAGCTTTAATGGCAGAAAGCAAAGAGGAACTAAAGAGCCACTTGATGAAGGTGAGAAAGGAGAGCAAAAAAGCTGACTTGAAACTCCACATTCAAAAAACAAGGATCATGGCACCCAGGCCCATCACCAGCGAACAGGTGCAGAAAAAATGGAAACAGTGATAGACTTTATTTTCTTGGGTTCCCAAATCACTGCAGGTGGTGACTGCAGCCATGAAGTTAAAAGACGCCTGCTCCTTGGAGGAAAAGCTATGAAAGAACTAGATAGTGTATTAAAAAGTAAGACATCAGACATCACTTTGCTGACACAGGCCCACATAGTTGAAGCTATGGTTTTTCCAGCAGTCATGTACAGATGTGAGAGTTGGACCATAAAGAATGCTGAGCACCAAAAAAAATTGATGCTTTCGAACTATGGTGCTAGAGGAGACTCTTATGAGTCCCTTGGATAGCAAGGAGATCAAACCATCAATCCTAGAGGAAATCAACCCTGAATATTCATTTGAAGGGCTGATGTTGAAGCTGAATCTCAATACTTTGGCCACCTGATGAAAAAAGCCAACTCACTGGAAAAGACCTTAATGCTAGGAAAGATTGAGGGCATGAGGAAGAGGGTGTGAAAGAGGATGAGACAGTTGGATGGCATTGACTCAATGGACATGAGTTTGGGCAAACTCCAGGAGATAGTAAAGGACAGGGAAGCCTGACATCCATGGGATCTCAAAGAGTTGGACACAACTTAGTGACTGAAGAACAACAACGAAAGCGGTGACTTATATCTTAAAGCGTTCCCACTCTCCTTCAAAATACTTAAGTTCTTACAACTAATAGAAAACTCCGTGAAGAAACAAACGTTAAGGATAAGTGCTTATCTCTTTACACTTATCTTCATGTTCAGTTCAGTTCAGTTCAATCGCTCAGTCGTGTCCGACTCTTTGTGACCCCATGAATCGCAGCACACCAGGCCTCCCTGTTCATTACCATCTCCCGGAGTTCACTCAGACTCAGGTCCATCGAGTCCGTGATGCCATCCAGCCATCTCATCCTCGATCGTCCCCTTCTCCTCCTGCCCCCAATCCCTCCCAGCATCAGAGTCTTTTCCAATGAGTCAACTCTTC